>JACEGR010004357.1:0-88585 GCA_014170235.1 Listronotus bonariensis
AGAGTTTTTGGCCTACAGAGAAAGGCCCTTAGAATTTTGGATAATCTTGGTTTTAGAGACGACTGTAAACATGCATTCATCTCTCATAGGATATTAACAGTGCCCTCACAATATATATTTGAAAACTTAAAAATATATAAAACAACATGAGTCCCATTATGTGACCCATCAAAGTATACACACCTACAATACAAGGCATAAACAAGATCTAGTTCCGGCTTATTGAGAGTGAAAAGGTGTCAAAGTGGCCCAGGACACTGGGCTATAAAAATTTTTAATATATTACCTGAAAATATTAGAGTTCTGCCATATAAGAACTTTGAGAAGAAAGTAAAACCATATTATTGGATAATGCTTTTTGTTCGGTGGACGAGTACCTCCGTTTTAGGTTTTAAATGTGGTTGTCTGCTATTTTGTTTTTAATTGTAAAATGATGTTAATTTTAACCGTACTTGTGATTTGTAACTACTGTACATTTTAAATATTATTTTAATTTTAATTTTAGAGCCTAAGTATATTGTAAAAACAAGGCTATAAAAGTATGTTATATCTAGTTGTAACCTTATCTTTTGACGTATGTAAGACAATTTGTCAATAACATGAAAATAAATGAATTATGAATTGTGAATTATAAAAATACTAAACAGTAAACTAAATTATACCCTTTACTATTCCATACCCTTTCGGGTTAAAACTGCACAAGACAAATATTGCGCCACTCGATATTCATAAATACGTCGGTACATTTTGATATTGCGTAAGTTTGGTAACTTTGCCTGTTCACACGTAGCAATTTTTAAAGTGTACGCAACCCGAAAATTGTAGAGAAAAGTTTAAAAATGGCGCAACTTTTGAACTTGCAACAATATTCACATTGTAAAATACATATATATACCGGGTGATGCATCGCCGGGCGGGACATAGGAAATCCCATGTAATTTTTAATGGGGTCAATTATTGGCTCCCCTAATTATTTTAGAGAAAAATTCTATTGAAGTTTATTGAAGAGCATGCAAATCTACGTACATGGTAAAAACTTTAGATTTTTCGGTTAACCCGTTTGCTAGTTAGATGCTAATATATTTTTAAAATTGTTACATTATTATTGCCTCATATTTATGAACAACAATAAAAATACCAGTTAGCGTGACATAACGTTGTCATTTTGAAATTTAGTGCTTTATTATTATCAAAAAATCGTAGAGCGAAAAGATTAACCATGAGTTATACTACTGAAGAAAAAGTATTGATGATTAAATGGTACTATCAAGGAAATAGTTACCAAAAGGTGTCAGACATGTTCGCTGCTCAGTATCCGAATAGACCGATACCCGGAAAATCAACAGTCGATAGGACTATCAAAAAATTTGACACCAAAGGCACAGTGATAAATAACTGCAGATGTGAAGCTAGGGAGTATCAAAGAGAAGAAAATGTAAGAGATGATAGAGACTTGGAAATTTTATTGCACGTGGAAGAAAATGAAGGGAAGGTGAGTACAAGGAAACTTCAGGATATCATAGGAAAAGATCAATCAACAGTGCTCCGGATTTTGAAAAGGCATAAATACATTTCATACAAATATGAAAGACATCAAGAGCTAAGGGATGGGGATGAAATACGACGGCAGGAATTTTGTTTTGACATGATGGAAAGGGCAAACATGGACAGGGAATTTTTAGGAAATATTTGTTTTACTGTGAGGGCACATTTACGTTAAACAATGAACCCGATCATCAAAATTACCGATACTGGAGCAAAGAAAACCAACACAGATTTGTCGAAACGAGGACGCAATATCCACAGAAAGTAAATGTTTGGGCGGGGATTTTCGGACAACATATTATTGGACCATTTTTTCTTAATCAAACTCTTGAATGCAGAATTTTATTTGGAACTACTCGAAGAACTAATTTTACCCGCTTTAAATCTCATCTCGCATCTAACTAGCAAACGGGTTAACCGAAAAATCTAAAGTTTTACCATGTACGTAGATTTGCATGCTCTTCAATAAACTTCAATAGAATTTTTCTCTAAAATAATTAGGGGAGCCAATAATTGACCCCATTAAAAATTACATGGGATTTCCTATGTCCCGCCCGGCGATGCATCACCCGGTATATAATATATATGAAATGGAGCCTTTTTCTATGGTGCGCAACACAAAAATTGTACATGTGTGTGAGCACCTTAAGAGCTAATTTGGGCAAAATATGAAGTGGTTTTTACCAGATCCTAATAAGAAACACCTTATTACCTTATCCTCAACAAATGTTAGAACAGGAAGCTTGCTAGTCTGTCATTACTATGCTTGCAGAAACTCAGGTTTTGCTTGTTTGTATGCAGAATGGAAGGGTGATCCAGTGGTGTCATCTAAATTAATTCTTGTATCAATAAGACTCTGTGGAAATTGTAAGACAAGATCTCCATTTTGGAAGTTGGAGTTGGGGAACAAATCACCTGATATTGTATTTTCCTTTGATGCATGATCTAAAAAACAAGTAAATCTCTTAATAAAAAGCTAAAAAATTAATTAGGGATGAAATTTCAAACATGCCTTGTGTGGTAAGAGAAAGAGAAAATAATTTTTTGACAACTATACAGGGTGTTCTATTTAAAAAGAAACAAACAATATTTAGGGAAATTCTGACTACACCACTGAATTTATGTAAAAAGTTATGATAAAATCAGTTTTTACCTTTAGATACATAAGTCTGAGATACAAGGGCAACCTGAAAATGCAATATTTTCAAAATCGCCCTGTAACTTAAACATTAAAAGCGATATGATGGGGTTGTTTGTTTGCTCTACCAAAAAGGTATTTCAGGCTCGCGAGAACTGCTAGATTCTAGGTTTATTAATAACTAAGATATCTTGCAATTGTAGACATAGTAAACAGGGTGACCTATTTAAAAAGAGTTTAACTCTTCATTTTTCTTGAGTTTTTGATGTGTATTTATTCCTTTTTTTATGCTCAAAAGATAATAGATAATGCTTTGTGCAGACAGAGCTAGTAATTTAGTTGAGTAGCGAGTAATTAAGTATTCTCGTGTGGACAGTAAAAATTAGGAAATTATTTAGGTGTAGTAGCTGTCCACAAGCACGAAAATACTTAATTACTCGCTACTCGACTAAATTACTAGCCATGTCTGAACAAGACATAAGTGAAGATCTACCTATTTAGAAAAATATTTCACAATGTTAAGACCTAGTGTGGTTAAATGAGGACTAGTTTACACCTGTATTTAATAATAAACATCTTATTACCTCATTTTTAACAAATGTTAGGTTAGGAAGCCTGCATAAAATCCTTTGTATGCAGAATAGAACTGTCGTCCAGTGGTGTCATCTGAATTGATTCTTGTATCCAAGGGACTCTGTGAACATTGTGAGACAAGATCTCCATTTTGGAAGTTGGAGTTGAGGAACAAATCACCTGATATTGTATTTTTCTTTGATGCATGATCTAAAAACAAGTAAATCTTTTAATAAAAAGCCAAAAAATTAATTAGCGATGAAATTTTAAAGATAATGTGTGTGTTAAGAGAAAGACAAATAGGCGCCAGATAGGGGAGTAATAGGCGGTAGACAGGCAAGTTTGTTTAAAAAAAAAAAAAAAAAAAAGAAAAAGTTTTGATGGGGTGGTCATCACAACTAATTTTTAAGTATTTAACTAATTTCTCTGTGAATAAGGTGCTTTCAAATAGAAGAAATAGGGGCGAAAAAAGCAAATGATCTTTTTTTTTTTTCAGTAAGGTGTTGAGGTAAGGCGTCTGGTACTGAAAATAGGCGCTACGGAGGTAGGGAAGTTTTTTTGCTCTTTTGTCTTCAAATATTATTTCCGTTCAAAATAGGCGCTCAGAAAATTGTAGCCTAGGGCGCCTCATACAGTTAATACGGCCCTGACTAAGAGTGGTATGATAGGTTTGTTTGTGGCATCTTTTGCTCTACAAAAAATAGCTTGGGTTCGCGAGAACCGCAAGATTCTATGTTTATTAATAACTGTAATACCTTTACAAAAAAAAGCTCAGGTTCGTGATAATCACAAGATGTAACTGGTGTTTCAAGCAAATTATGTCCAGAACTGCTGGCATGTGACACGGTTGTCAACATTCTTCCTCCGAAGGTGTAAAGTAAAATCCTTTTTCGGTCCTCCACTATCTTCTTTCCCTTCTTGGTTTTCATTCGGTTACGGAAATCATAATAGATCTAAAATATAATTTTTCTATGATAAGTTTATTTGCTTTTTTTTTTCAAATTGTAAAGTGGAATATCTAAAATCCTTGTCATACCAAACCAGTTCTTTTTGAGGGGTGTGTGCCAAACCTAATGTTTTCAAAATGTTTTTAGAAAATACTCTTAAATCACTATAAAATTTCTGGCTAATTACTGTAAAAGATTAAAAATAGGTCAACTTACATTTTGTTGCTTATACTAACATAAACTTATGTAATTATAGAGTCTGTTTATTGCGTTGCTGCAAAGAAATTGCCAAAACACAATTTTATTTTTTTATTAGATCTTTTTTAGGTTAATGTAAACATAAAAATTTGTTTACTTGTCAAAAAGAATTTGAATAGAGAGAGATAAAGATATATTTCTATAATATTAAATAAAGATGGAACAAGCTGTGCACACAAAATAGCAATACTTCTTTCCATATAGTCCGTTTGAAATACAATTTTATATTTCTATATCGATAAAACAGACAACTATATGTATTTTGTAATTAGTTTGTGTATAGTGTAAATAGATGCCGCTCAATTGCTTGTTAGTGACTATTTACGCTACTCTCTCATAGAGGGCGCTATAATTGTGAAACTACGGTACCCCGATTTCGAAAACGTAGTCAAATATGCTTCTCTGTAAATATTCAAAAGTACGATAGTCCGTCAAGTAGGTCAGTCAAATATGAATATGTGCGAAAATTTAAGTAAAAGTAAATTGTTTCTGATGGACATTTCTAACGTTTTAAATTTATTTGTAGATTTTAAAGCGTGTCGAATAGTTAAATAAAGCTTTTAACTTTTTGAAGTGTTTTAAAGTTGTATAGGGCTATAATATACAGTTCAAACATTGAATTATCGTGCATTAATAAATTGACATTGCAACAATGTTTCATTTTAACATGCTGATAATCAAGATTGTTAAGTAGTCCAAAAAAATTATGTAATAAAACATGGGTTTTTGCAACAAAGTTAATACGTTTTATGATTTTTAGCTCATTTTTTCTTGAAGAAAATGTAATTAAGATTTTTTTCTTATTGCATTTTTCATTTACGATCAATTCTTACAAAGATATTAGAAAATATTAAAGAAATACGTGTTTTTGATTTTTTTTTGCGTTTTGTTTATTGAACAAAAATTGTTTTAGGAGAAACCAAAGATTCCTGATGCCAAAAGAATAGAATTTAACCAAACATACCTAGAATGTTTAAAAGGTGATAATAAAGAAGATACAGGGTGCCACATTGCAAAATTGATTGGTTATTTATATCGATATTTTTTAATACATTTATTTTAAATACATAACTCGGCATCAAGGGGATTATTGACATAAAAAGTACATAAAAAATCTAATCCCTTGTAAATTTTTGTGTAAGTAAAGGGCGCCACTTACATTGCTTAAAACGACGTAACTTTTTTGTGCTTTCCTATATGTACCAAAAGAGTAAAAGTTTTCTGATTTCTACACACACATAATTTTATAAAGGGTGTAATTTAATTGATGGCTAAAAATACAGAGTATGATTCCTTAGCTTATTTAAGGAAGAAAAGTTTATATAAAGATATGTCCTAAACCTCTTAACTCTTGAGATACAGAGTGTTAAAATTAAAAAAAAAAAAAAAAAATTAATATCCTAACTATTCTTTACCCAATTTGGTTTTAATTTGGCAATATTATTAATGACATTAAGGGGGTAATTTATTACTAACTTAATTACATTTAATAAGTCCAGTGGCGTCTCGAGAGACAACTGAAAGAAAATTTCCAACAAAAAAACTGTACGCCACTGACTGTGTAAATGTGTGTAAAATATTTGTTCTTTCTTTAGAATAGGCAAATAAAAATACTGCTTTTATGTCTCTTATGTTTTTTCCGCATCTTGTTTAGTTAAAGAGAAAAAAATCACTTAATTGCATATTTTTAGACCATAAAAGAAGCATGGCGGGATATTTTTCCTTTAAAAATAAGGTTTTATAATTTTTTAAATTTTTAATTAGCAATCATGCAACAAAAATATTAAAACTTATTTAAATAAGTTTTTACCAAAATAAGTGTTTTTTTTTATCTCTGGACAAACCACGAAGGCTAAAAACCTAAATACTAACGTACCGTGGGTGTCTTTTAATTATAACCCCCTGTATTTAAAAAGTTAAGACGTTTAGGACATAATATATGTTCATATGAACTTTTCTTCCTAAAATATGCTACGGAATCATACCGTGTATTATTAGCCATCAATTAAAATACACCCTGTATAAACAAACAAAAAAACAGACAAAATAACAGACGTATAATATATATTTAATATTTTTATTTAGAAAGATATATCAACTGCACTAATTTGTTTATATTTTGACATACATTTCCCGAAATTTCTTATCTCCAAATATTTGCTCCTGCAATACGCAATTGGAAACAAGGTGAAAGTCACGTATGTAAAATCCCTACTGCAACAAGTATCATGTTTATTAATTATATCTTATCAGTCAGTAATCCAAGTAACAATACTACAAACCAATCCACTGCTAACTTTTATTTTTAGAAGTTTTTAATATTTTAAAACATATAATAATCGTCACATTTACTGCAATAAGTAGAGGGGGTGTTTTCTTGTTTGGGAATTTCTTGTTTAGGCACCTAATAAAATTTTACCCCTTTTGACCCTTTTTACTCTGGTTTGGCCACCTGGACAAAATGCATAATTATTTCTTCTTGTTTGGTGCCCCAAAGGTGTGCATAGAATTTAATAATATAGACAGACATATTCATTCTAAGTTTACATAAGCGCTGTAATGCAGATTTGAATAAAACCCATGTGTAAAGAACCATAAATCAGTATCGGTCTTATTCCATTGCAATACTTCTGGAACGTCCGAAAAGATTAGACGAATAGCAAAGAAATATGGAATTAAAACCGTCTTAAATAGCCGATTTCCACCTAGGGTTTTAACCCGGGGTTTTCACCCCGGGTAAAAAGTCTTCAATTCCTGATGATTCACACCTGCGAGTCATGGGTAAGGGGTTAAAACTCCTGCGTTTCCACCAGCCAAATTAGGACTGGTTCTAATTTTTCCCTATGGGTGACGACTTTTTGACAAATTTCTCTACATAAATTAACGGTTGGTACTACAAAAAGTTGGGATTCGATTCAATGTTATCGATTATGATTAAATTACCCGTGTCCTTGAAAAACCCTGACAATCAGCTGATGGGTGCCGACTCATGCGTCACGGGTAAACACCCCTAAACTACCATGCCAATGTGGGGGTCGTAAATCTGATTACTGGCCCAGGGATTATTACATTTATAAAAAGTATCACTTTATACACCGATTACATAAATTCCTATTATTTCCTAACTATGTTTCCAAGAAAAATCATTTTTCCTATGTTTCTGCAACGAGAATTTTTGAATAACCGCTTCGTTAAAATCCGCCATCTCGTAAACCATCTTCTTCTCGACCAACATCATCACCAAAGCCTCCTCCAACTCCTCACCCCTCGTCCTTTTCTCTAGCAGCGATCTAACTCTTTTTGCCGCACCGACGTTTCGCTGCTCCACGTCGATCATCATCGGGGTGGTAATGATCACTTGCAAAAGCTGGATAGTGGCGGTAAACAGGTTTTTAAAACCGTTTTCAATAAAGAATTTTAAAATATCTTCTGGTCCAGACATTTCTATAAAACCCTGTTTGTTATAGATTACTTTCAATTCATTTTTAATCTCACTTGGTCAATAAATGGATAAGCTTGCACAACTACGTAAAAATAATAAGTTGGAAACGCACTTTGGAATGTCGCAAACATCTTAGGTTGAAACAGAAATCTCGCGTAGAATTGCCCTAAAAAGCTGAATCTCTTGTTTAATTCCCTGATGAGCGCATCGCACGTTTCTTTCGCTTTGGACACCCTCAGCGCGTTCGCGCCCAAACACTGAGTGTTGCCGTTTTTCATTTGCTCGAAACTAGCTTTTAAATCTGGATCTTGGTAGAGCTGAGCGATGTATTGCTGGATTTCTTTTTGAAAGCTTCTACAGCTAACGGCAGCTGCTTCGGCATCGCTGTAGCTTGTTTCACGCTGTAAAAATATATCCGCATGCTCATTTAGGCGCTGAAACACGGTATTCCAGTAGGTAAACCCGGGATCCAGCACTATTCGCTGAATAGCTGACGCCTGATTTATTTTACTTATCAAATTTGATTCTTTAGTTATTTTCTTTAAATTCTTAATCAATTCTTCTTTGCGCTCCGTCACTTTTTCGAAGCTATTATCAATTTTGACCCGATATCGTTCCATAATATTTCGGAAATGGTGAGAAAGAAGCTATCCGATAAAAAATTGGCGATTTCGATTAAATTCGAAACGAACACTTTTCCTTCCGGAGTTTGACTTGTGACGTTAGCTATGATGACGCTTGGTCCCTGGGTGTAACAATGAACGTAGTAGGCGTATTTGTGGATGTCCCGTATTTGTTTGTGAATAGCTGCAAAGCGATCGCTTGTGAACCTAAAAATAAAAATATAGTTAAAAAAAAACGCTTAAAAAGCTAAACATAATTTTTAAAATAACCCTAAACCAATAGTGAATGAAAAATACCAACATTAACGAAAAAAGTCAAATTTGAAAAAATATCATTCAAAAGCTCCGCCGCCTTATCAACGTCTTTGTGGATACTATCAAACATCTATTTATATCATACTTTTCAAAATGTTCAAAATTTTGGTTTTGTGCCATATTTTTTAGATAAATGATAACGATAATCTAGGAACTAGCATTAAAAATTCAATAGCAATCATTTGATTTTGATTAATTTGACTGTCATTAATTTAAACCAAAGCCGCCTATGTTAAAAAGAAAATAATGGCATGTTTTCATGCTGTTTATAAAAATAAGTCTCGACTATATTATATTTTTAGAAAGCTCTCAGTGTGGCAAATAATATGAGGAAAAAATATACGGGGTGTTCCATTTAAAAAGTGCAACTTTGGCTATAATCTCAAAGAAAGTAAATCCGAGAAAAATTTCACGTACGCAACTGTATTCTGCGTAAAAAGTTCTATAAGGGCCCGATTTTATCTTTTCGATAAGTTATCAGATACCTGAGATACGAGGGGTAACCAAAAAAAACATTTTTAAAATCACCCTTTAGAGAAAAACTAAGGAGGCTAGGACAAATATGTTTGCGGCATCTTTGGTTTGACAAAAAGTAGGTCGGTGTCGCGAAAACTGCATCTTTGTAACTTCACTCATAAGCGAGAAACCCCGTAAAACACACAAAAATACGACACCCTGTACATTAGTGTATTACATTTCATGATTATAAATGTAATAGGACAGGTTTTAATAAACTATTAAAATGTATTGTTATCAAAACAAAAAGACTGTACAATGCACTAATGTACAAACTTAAATTTTCTCGATTTTTACAGAAAAAAAAACATTTTTTTTTGAAATGAACAAAATTGCATATTTAGAAGTAATTTTTAATTCTAAACATCTTTTCGTTATAACAATTTGCGATATTAGCAAAAATATAGTTACTTTACTCTTGAGCAAGAATTACATTTTTGGTCAAAAAATGACTGACACAATTTGATATCTGATGACTCTATCTCAGTTTTGGACCATGCACAATTTTTTATAAAAATAAATTTTTTTCATAAAATCTATACTAATATACAGGGTGTTATTTAATAAGTGTCCGATATTTCAGAGAGTGATTTTTCAAGTATTTTTAAGGTAAAAAGTTCCTATGAACGTGTGGTCTAAGATGCTTCGCTTTCAAGATACAGGGTGTCAAAGTTTTATTTTTATTTATGTTTTTTCTGCATAATTTCCTAAATAATGCCGATTTCGAACGAAAATTGGTACCTGGGGGTTTTTTGACATGAGAAATTTGAATTTGTTCTTAATTTAGCTCTTACTTGTAGAGGGCGCTAGCCACATGTATATTCTCACTTTCAAAGGCTCATGACTTTTGTACAACCCTGTATTTACATTTTTGTTAAAAGAAATGGATTCCTTAGTCATTTTTACGTAAAAAGGTACTCTTATTAGATGACGCTAGGAGCAACCGTTTTCGAAATATTTTAGTTTAAAATAATCGATGCATACGCTTAGTAATAAATATGCTAAGTAAAGACCGCCGAAAATGACGGTTTTATCAAGTAGCCTAGTCAATGCATTTTGTTTGTGTTGTCATGTAAAAATTCAGACATAATACAATTTTGACGTACTTTGACGTACAGTTGAGTAGTAGGTAATAAATATTAGTGAGTTTTTTTAAAATGGTAAATTTTACCAATGCTGAGTATGCTGACATGCATTTTACATACGGACTTGCTAATGGAAATGCTTATGAAGCTAAACGTTTGTATCAGGAGCGTTATCCGAATCGCATAGTTCCAACTCCAAAAACTTTTTCAAGAATCCACGGTCGGTTAAGAGAAACAGGAACATTTGAGAAAGCTAGTCACCTGTCAGGTGCAGTTCGAACGGTAAGAACCCCAGATATCGAAGATGCAGTCCTTAATATGGTAGAAGAACAGCCGGATACAAGCACCAGGAAAGTAGCGTTTACGTTAAATATTTCTCATTTTCTGGTATGGAAAATTTTAGTGGATAATTTATTATATCCTTATCATGTTCAAAGAGTTCAGGCACTGCTACCTCGTGACTTTCCCTTACGTATAAATTTCTGTCGTTGGTTTCTCCAATGCCTTATTCAAAACCCTTTGTTTCAAAACCTTATCCTGTTTACCGACGAAGCAAATTTCTCACGTAACGCTATACGTAATTTTCATAATAATCATATGTGGTCAAATGAAAACCCACATGCAATACAGGAATCACATTTTCAAGAACAGTTCTCTGTTAACGTGTGGGCAGGAATCCTGGGAGATAATTTGATAGGTCCATTTTTCCTTCCGGGAAGATTAAATGGCGAGATATATCGTCGTTTTCTTGAAGAGAATTTGCCTATTTTACTGGAAAATGTGCCACTTAGACTAAGGAATGAGATGTGGTTTATGCATGACGGTGCCCCTGCACATTTTAGCATCCAAGCGCGAGAGTTTTTAAATCAAAATTTCAATAATCGTTGGATAGGTAGGGAGGGACTCAACCATGGCCTCCTAGGTCGCCAGACCTTAATAGTTTGGATTATTTCCTTTGGGGACATCTAAAAACATTAGTTTACCAAACACCTATTCAAAATGAAGAAGAACTGAGAAATCGAATAATGGACTCTTGTAGAACGATTGAAAATACTCCAGGAATTTTCCAGAGGGTACGCGAATCAATGAGGAGAAGATTGGATGCGTGCCTACAGGCAGGGGGTGGGCATTTCCAACATTTATTGTGATTTTGATCTGGTTTTTCATCCTGTTTTTATTTAGTGTTAGTCTGTTATTTTTTTTTTTAATATTTCATGTTGATTAAAAAAGTTAATTTACAAAATTGTTTCATTTTTTTCAAAACACATGCATCGATTTCAAACCAAACCAAACCAAACCAAAATATTTCGAAAACGATTGCTCCTAGCGTCATCTAATAAGAGTACCTTTTTACGTAAAAATGACTAAGGAATCCATTTCTTTTAACAAAAATGTAAATACAGGGTTGTACAAAAAGTCATGAGCATTTGAAAGTGAGAATATACATGTGGCTAGCGCCCTCTACAAGTAAGAGCTAAATTAAGAACAAATTCAAATTTCTCATGTCAAAAACCCCCAGGTACCAATTTTCGTTCGGAAATCGGCATTATTTAGGAAATTATGCAGAAAAAACATAAATAAAAATAAAACTTTGACACCCTGTATCTTGAAAGCGAAGCATCTTAGACCACACGTTCATAGGAACTTTTTACCTTAAAAATACTTGAAAAATCACTCTCTGAAATATCCGACACTTATTAAATAACACCCTGTATAAAGAGGTAAAGTTTGTACCTTTGTTTGTGGGTTTGTTTGTAGCCGCTAATCTTCGGAAGTACTAAACATATCATAAAAATTAAAATTTGGACATTTTGCATAAAATATATTTGGAAACTTACGCAAAATCTAAAAAGTAAATAATATATAGGGTACTTCATTTAAAATAACGAAGTTGACATTAAATTCCGATATAACCGGAAGTGCTAAAACTGTCAAAATATTTTAATTTTATGTCCGCCACTGACTTTACATTGTTACCAAATATTCAAAATGTTTCAAACCCTTCTTTCAGAGAAATCGATCGCAGCAGATCCTTGTGGGACACCCTGTATATGAAGGGGTAACATTATTTATGCAGAATCACCGCCTTAATTTTCGTAAGCGATTTTTATTTACCCTGTATAGGAAAGTGTCAAATATATATTTTACTACTACTACTACTACTACTACTAAGGCGCGCTTGTGGCGGCTTCGGTTGTATCGGCGAGCGTCGATCACCGGAGTTAAGCAGTGAAATGCGCGCCCATAATTTGGATGGGTGTCCGGCGACAGCGGTGTTTCGGGCAGCGGCACACGGTGTTCTGCTCGGGGATGCGGACTGAGCAACAACCATCCAAGTTATGGAATGAATGGTGTGTGAATGAGAAGGAGTATGGGTCAAGGTACAATAAGCCTTCAGGCTGCAGTGCACCACCTAGGGGGCGGTCGTCGGACCTGGGTGGGATGACCCCGAAAGGGTGAAAAAAAAACTACTACTACTACTACTGCTACTACTACTATACTTTGTTTTAGAGGCGGTGAATGTTTCGTCATACCTTGTTATTCTCTCTTTATACTGTCTAAACCAAAAGAGTTAAAAATTACGTCACTGACGTGAGGGAAATCGTTAGTAATCAATCAAATGTCAACAACTGCAAAATCATTTTGCGATATTTAAGCTATTTCAAACATTTTTAATAATTTTGATGTGAAAGTTGAGTAAATAGGAAAATATAAGTGTTTAGTACCTATGTTTCGAACTAACCGACTATCCAGACCTATTTTGCTGTACAGTGAACTTGTGCTTGAGCTTAACCGGCAACTTTGTTAACGACAATTATTTGTGATTTTAATATACGATTACTGTAAAGTGTATTTTTAATGTAGGTCGTTATTATTAAATATGCCGCAACAATATACAAAAGTTCAACAAGTTCGTAAAGTATTTTCAAATGGAGAAAAAGAAGGTAAACTCTATTACCCGTGAGTAAGGTATTCGTGTAAATTAAAAATATTTTAATTCCCATAAGTTTAAAATTTTATAAGTTAAATAAAGCAGTTAAATCAATACTCTAACGTCTAAATTATAAAGAAAAAAATTCTTTTGGTTTTAATATATGTCACAATATACGACCTGCCCTAATCTGGTTTTGATGTCAGGTAATGTGACGAAACATTCACCTCCTCTGAAACAAAGTATACTACTACTACTAACCTGATAATACCGTTATAGCTTTGGGAAATCAGTTGTTCGGGTGCGTCCAACATTTGTCCTAAAATTTCAATTATAAACTCCGCCAAGCTGTCCGTCTCATCCTTATCCCAACACGACTCGATAAATCCCCAAAAACGTTCCACGGGAGTACCATCGGGCAACAGATATCGAAAAACAACGCTCATCCTGTATTTAGACGACAAATCGGAAATTTCGTCCAAAATAAGCGACACATATTTAGCTTCCGTAATTTCTTTTTGATATGTTCTCGACACACTTGCAATATCGAATCCAAAAGCTCCTTCTGCATAGCTTCCAATTCAAAGGGCCCCTTTAAAAGAACATTCAGTTCCGAGTTTAAGTTGATCAAGCCATCTAAAAGTGCCGTTTTCCCGTCCAGACCGCCGAGCGGCAAACTAAACTCCGTGCAGAACTTTATACAATTTACTATTTTCGAGAGAGCCGCTCTGTTCCTTTTCACTCTTTCATTGTGCGCTCTGACTTGAGCACTTTCTGCCGCAGGTTTCTCCGGCTCAGCCGGTTTAACAGTACTTTTTTCTTGTGTGTGCAACGTAAATTCTAAAATCGAGTTCAAATGTGCCATAGAACTAAGGTGAGCTTCGACTTTGTCCGGGAAATTACCTATGTCAGCTACGCCTCCTTTTACCCAGCTCCCTCCTGCGGTATCTTTGGAAAACAGCAGACAGGGGTAGCAGAAATATTTGTGTGTATGAGCACAACCACATACCCAACTGTACCTATCGTAAATTTCCTGTTTTAAAAGTGTCTGACTTAGCGGAGTGGGTCTTCCAACCTTCAGAATGTGGAGTTTGCCTTCTTGTGGAAGAAATGGAAACTGTATGTTCCGTAACATTTCGACTGTATAATTTGACGGTTTTGGCAGTTTTAATTTTGTATGTTGCGCGGTATGTATAACGTTTATGACAACTTTGTCGAAATGCTTGTGTTGAACTGCGTGTGTCTGCACTTTGCGCTCGCTCAACGATGTGTAGTTGCATACTGAGCATTTGTAGGTGGTTCGTGTGACAGGTCTAGACGTGTTTGGTTTACTCGGTTTTCTTCTGGGAATTTTCAATAACGGGCTAAAAAGAAGTTACATAAAAATAATCATCAATTTTAGGCGAAGAACCAATTCTTAAACGGTATTTACCAATCGGTTATGTTGACGTTAAACCCTTAAGTAGGCGCGTTCCTTTTTATAACGTAAGTGGGCGCGTGGGGGTCAAATGGACCCCCAACTGTAAATAACCGATAACCACTTTTTTAACTCCTAAATTATATTTTTAAGTTGGGAGCATTTTCTTTTAATGTATGAATTATTAAATAAAGTCAATGTCATTATTTCAAGTAAGAGTTTATCTATTCCTTTTTGTTGTTTTAAGACTAGGTACTGCTCAAAAATTGTTTTCCCATGATATTTGCACATTATGACAGTTTTCATTTTACACAAAAGTTTGATGTCTTATTGTTTTTTGTCAGGGACAAATAGTACATCTGTTTCGTATTTTAAATTAAAAATTAATCTGAAGCAAGGGGACTATTATTTAAGAAATAATAAATATTTAAAAATTTATAAACAACTACCTTTCTTCCTCTTCTTCTGGATGTTCTAAATCGTCCTCAATGCCGTCTAACAGATTGTTGCTTTCAGTAACTTCTTCCTCTTGTGAATAGCTAAAAAAAAATTGTGAGAAATATAACATTAAAAAGTTCTGCCTAACTTGAAAAGCAACAAAATGCCCAATATTATTTTTAAAGTAAAACACATTAAGCGTATCCTTTTATCTCTTAACACCAAGAAATCGCCTGGGCTAGATGGAATACCAGCAATCGTTTTAAAAAATGTGCTCCTGAACTTGCACCTATTTTAACTAGGCTCGTTCGAATTTCTTATGACACGGGTATTTTTCCAGACAGCTGGAGAGCCTATTCCCAAGAAAGGATCTAAATCTCTTCCATCCAACTATAGACCTATTTTACTCCTCTCAATGCTTTGTAAAATAAGGGAGAAATTCATTAATTCACAAATTTTTAGGTATTTAGACAGGCAATACGGATTTCGTCACAAGAGATCTACAGCAGATCTTCTTTCCTTCGTTTCACACAACTGGAACAAGTCTCTTGAGTTTCTAGGTGAGTCCCAGATCGTTGTTCTTGATATATTTAAAGCTTTCGACCAAGTCTGGCATGACGCACTTCTTAATAAACTTCCTTCCTACGGTCTTCCAACTAAACTCTGCTCTTGGCTCTCCAGTTATCTTTCTAATCGACGTATATCAATCATTTTTGATGGACACTCTTCAAGCTTTCACGAAATTAATGCTGGAGTGCCACAGGGTTCAGTACTAGCACCAACTTTGTTCCTTCTTTACATCAATAACCTTCTTTCTTCGACAACCAATCCCATTCATAGTTATGCTGACGATAGTACCCTTCACTCCACATTTCAGGTTCTCAAACCAATCTCTCAACCCGACTTGGAAAGCAAACGCAGGGCGATGCAAATATCTCTTTCACAGGATCTCCATTTGATATTGGATTGGGGCGCCAAAAATCTCGTTCAATTTAACGCATCCAAAACACAATCATGTTCCTTGTCGCGAAAAAATCATCACTCACCCTTTGCTTATGAGTGGCCAGGTTTTGCAGAGCGCGGGCATATTCAACCTTGTAGGCGTCACATTTGAGAATAACCTTAACTGGCATAAACACATTGTATCTATAGCCACCGCGGCTTCAAAAAGATAGGATTTCTTTTTCGAGCCAAAAGTATTTTTCTCCTTCCAATTTATACACTTTGTATGTGTCCCAAATTCGACCCTCTCTGGAATATTGTTCTCATATCTGGGGAATGGCATCCCCTACAACCCTCAGCATTGCCCATCGTCGAGCTGTGGGAGATCTATCGCTTTTCTATAGATACTTTTACGGCTTCTGCTCCGACGAATTATCCAGTAAAGTCCCTCCTCTTGCAGCTCCTAACAGAGAAACTCGTGGTGCCGCACGTATGCATCCCTATACGGTCCAATTGGACAGGCCACAAACTTCCCATTTGGTTCGTTCTTTTATCCCCAGAGTTTCTAGACTGTGGAACCTACTGCCAGCGGAGGTCTTTCCTTCCCCCAAATCTTCAAGTTTTTAAGTCTCGTGTTAACAAACTCCTTCTTACCTCGCTTAAGACACCCATGGTACGTTAGTATTTAGGCTTTCTGCGTTCGTGGATTGTCCAAAGATAAAAAAACTCATTGCGATGCAGTACCTTAATTTTATATTCGATTGGGGTGCCAAAATCCTTATTCAATTGATTGCATTTAAACACAATCGTCTTTTCTTATCACAAAGAGAATCATCAAATACTCGTTCACTACTTATGAGCGGCCAAGTTCTGCAGAGCAAATAAACATTTAATTTTGTGCGCGTCACATTTGAGAGCAATCTTAACTGGCATTAACACATTATATCTATAGCTCATATTTGGGAAATGGCGTCTCCTCAACCCCCGGCATTCTTAATCCCCTTTAAAGAAGAACTGTTTGCCTCATTAATAATCCTTTACTTACAGAAAGGCTTCCTTCTCTGGTCCATAGTCGGGCTGTGGAGGATCTAGCGCTTTTTTATAGGTACCTTTATGACTTCTGCTCTGAAGAATTGTTAAGTATAAATCCTCCACACTATATGGTCCAATAGGAAAGGCCGTAAACTCCCAGCTTTAATAATCTTTTTATCCTTAGAATTTTTAGAATGTTGATCCTGCTACCCACAAAGTTTTCCCTTCCTTCCAAATCTTTAAGTATTTTAGTCCCGTGTTAACAAAATCCCTCTTACCTCCCTTAAGGCACCCACGGTAAGTTGGTATTTAGGCTTTCAGCCTTTGTGGAGTCTCCAAATATTAAAAAAAAACTATTATGATGGTTGCTGTATAAAGGTCTGGCCATACATAACCGCAACGAACCCTTAGCCGTGCGTCTGGCTGCTAAAATGTAGGGGAATGCGGTGCAAAAAGTTTTGTATTTAATATACTACACTCAAAGTTTAGATAAAATGAGATATACATACATAAAACAATAGACTCAGCTTGACAAAAATGCTTTTTATATTTTTGAGGGGGCATGAAAAGTGCTTTTGCATTTTTCCGAATTAATCTGCCCCACTTACCTCTACCATGGTAAATCCGGGCTTGGTGCCGTCTTGGTACGGTCACAAATTATCAAAATACCTAGATGCGAAACTAAGCGTGTTTGTTGAAATCTTTCACCACTATCGTCCCTCCCACTGAATGGTGGATATACACCTCACGATTTAGTATGTGACCTAATGCTCATCTAGGTGTCAGTTAGTCCCATATTTTTGTTGGTATAGAATGTGAGCATAAGTTAGTTAATTGTGTTTAGTTGTTTGTGAACTGTCTTGTTAAATTTTATTACCGTTTAATATGGGATATAAATGTGTATATTTATTATGTTCCTCCATCACCGGGAGCGGATCAATTTTTAGATTCCCAAAGGACCACTATTATTTTAAGACTATTTAACATAAATACAAAGCTTTTACAAATTACTTAGATATGTTACTAAAGTTATTGATATTAATCAGTATGTGCCTAAACACAGGTAAATATTTTTTTTGATAGCCGCACTGCCATTTAAAAGGCTATATTTCAAATTTAAAAAATGAGGTGTTTTTTCAGTATTTAAAAAATTACATACTTCCAAATAAAAAAAAACAAATCAGTTAGGTTTGGTTATTACTAAGGCAACATCTGCATTGCTTTAAAAGATTGCGTCGGGGTTTCTTTAGAAACTTGTGTTACTCGGCTTTCAATTATTCTGTTTCAATCCCCAGTTACACAAAACTTTTTAATACACAATTAAGCTAAAAAACGGAATACCATTAATTAATTTAATAAGCAGTTTTTAGGCAAGGTTTTTTTAAATGACTTTTTGTTAAACATTCTAAACCCCCATTAGTTTAATCGTTTTTAAAAATGTTTTGTGCAACCAGGTATAGACATTTTATTACAGGTTGATCCAAACGTGACATCTACTAACAATATTTTACCGTTCAAAGAATGGGTAAAATTTTTAGTTTGTAATATTTTTTAATAAAGAAATATTTAAATTCCCAATTAGTGTATTATTCTTTTGTTCCGTTTTCCACACATAAAAAAGCTGCATAATTAGTTACTATAAGAGTCTATCTCTCCTTAGCGCCTTGGTGTGGTTTAACCTTTTACAAATTCAAAATATTACGATCCATACATTGGTGCAGATGTTCCATTTATTCTTTCTCAAGGTCATAGAAACAAGTAAGCGTAATTTGCCGCACATTCGCATCTGTATATTTTGATAATTTGTGGTACGGTTATGTGTGGCCATAAAAAGTTTATTTTCCATTTGTTACTTACCCAATTTCATCAGTTTCCTCCATTTCGACCATCTCTCCTGTGGTGGGATCAAGGGATAAGGGAAACTCCTCTTTATTATTTTGATTTCTTCTTCTTCTACTTCCATATTTTCATTTTTTATAGGTACACACTCAGTGACAGTCTCTTGATCATCAGACCTACAAGAATAACAACTATGATTTTCGGAAATAAATTAGGCTTTTGCTCTAAAATCTGTTTATCAAGGACGGCTCGTATACAGCGTGTCTTGAAAGTGCTTACCAAATAAAAAAGTTTTTAATTAATAACTTTACGAAAAAAGTGCCTCTTCATAAAAAGTCCTGCTTGATGAGAAAATACATGTTCACAAAAAGACTTGTTACCAAATTAATATACAGGGTATTTCCTAACTACGGTACGAAACTTTAAAGAGTGTCATATGTCTGGAGCTGCTTAGTTTCTGAGATACAGGGCGGTATTTTTTAAAGTCGGTATTTTATAAATATCTTAGATACCCTTAAACCATATTAGTTGAAATTTAATACATTTGATATAATAAAGTGCTTGTAAAGCTGTAACTAGATTGACTTTATTGGGTTGTGGCGTCTCAGCGGGCGCTGCAGCCAATAACATTAAGAGAAAAATGTACGCCACTGGTTTTTTATGTAGTTTTTATATTTTTTTCCAGTGAAGCAACTGAAAATACAACTTTTACGTATCATACATTTTTTTAGTACCTGGCTTCGAATTTAAGATATTAATAAAATACCGACTTTAAAAAAATATCGTCCTATATCATATCTCAGAAACGAAGCAACTCTAGACATATGTCTATGGGAACTTTTTCAAATCATAATATAAGGAATCACCTCTTAAAGTTTCTTACCCCAGTTAGGAAATACCCTGTATTTTACTTTGAAAACAAGTCTTTTTTAGGCCACCCTGTACATGCAACATACAAACATTTTTGTGGATATGTATTTTCTCATCAAGCAGGACTTTTTATGAAGAGGCACTTTTTTCGTAAAGTTAATAATTAAAAAGTTTTCCATTTGGTAAGAGCTTTTGAAGACACGCTGAATAAGGTAATTTGGGCAATGACCCACCTACATAATTCATTTTTTAAAACCAAAACGTAGAAGTAACTAATCCTTAAAAACAAACTCTCTTTAATACAGAATCGAGCTAATTCACTCGGCCGCATTTTAAATTGACTCAAAGAAACGGGCACAAAAATGCGCGCTTCGTAAAGTTAAAAAGAGAAACGTATATTGTCAAAACGTCGATGGTCGACCAAAATGGTATCATTTCTCCGTCAGTCGCGGTGGTTAGCGGAGGGCACTTATGAAAATTCGCTAAAACCGCTCGGTAAAAATATGATTGCAAAACAAGTGGATTAGACAAAGAACTAATTGTCTTATTGGGAAACACCACAGCCCACATAAAAAAAGTAGAAAAATGTCAGTTTTTGTATGCGGAATTACATAGTGACTTTAATTTCGCGACGTTGGTAACAGTCGTACACTTAGGTTGGCAACATCGTTCGAATGCTGCAACCGGCAAATCAGCGGCAGTTTTAACGAGATACTATTTAATACTCTTTCCGCGGTCTTCGAGCAGTGCGGTTCACGTTTACGTAGAAGTCTACATAGACTTCCCGGGTAGGCGGCTGAAGGCGTCGTACGAGCGTAGCTGTACCCTTGGGGATCGAGAAAAGATTCACACTAAATTGGGGCTGTGAGTGTAGGTTCCTAAAGCCTGAGGTTTTTGGGTTTTGGTTTTGAACACATGGTGTCTTCGTATGGTCGAGGAGGTGCGCATTACTTGCGGAAAAACGTCAGTGGTGAAAGTGATGGTTATGCGTGATACCAGTAGCAGCCTTTGGCTTGACAGCCACAATTTATGCATGTACATAAACTGAACGGTTGTTTTGTTTAAAAATGACCTTTTTTGGTCCATTAATTTTGTTTTTGTTGGGGGAACCTCTGTAATAACAGATATTTTTAAATATAAATATAAACAATTTATTATTTTTTTTTTGTTTTAAAAAATAATAATTTAATGACATTGGAAAATATTGTGTTTAACAAAAAGTGGTGAAAAAAGCCATTGAAAATAAAAAGAAAATACTTTTGTAAAAGTAAATCATGTATTTCGTTTTTAGGAGTTAATTTTTTAATTATTTGTTATAAATAAAGTTATACTAACAAAAATTATTTTTAAAGGATAATTTTGGACAACATGGTAATTATTTTATAAAGGGGTTTTTGGCAAAAAAATAACAAATACATATAAATATACTTTTATTTGTTTTAAAGTCAACATAACAAACATACAAATATACATGTTCAGCCTCTTCAAAGGGTCAACTGAAACAAGAACAAAGCAAGACCGATTCGTTACCGTGTTTACATGTCGGCATTCTTTGTCTAATATCTTCCTGTCTTCTTTCCACGCATTGCCTATGAACCTTTTGAATTGGCTGTGTGTAATGTGTATAAAGATTTTCAATATTTATACCGAATCAGCAAAGTGAAGTCGTTCATAGGCAATATGTGGAAAAGAGACGGTCTAACGCGAATACCGGCATGTAAACATTTCGTAATGAATGACGATTAGTCATCCTTTGTTGTCGCTTTACTCACCGATATCCCAATACCTGTTTGCTTAACCAGTATAGTAAACTTAACAAAACCTACAGAAAAAACTACATGTTAAACATGTATAAAAACATCAATAGAATATTTAATTAAAAATAGTCATTTATGTAACAAGCGCATAAAGTGATACTTTTTTATGAATGGGAAGTTTGACAGCACGAGCTGTTAGGCGAGTGCGGCAATCCCATGTGTAAAAAAAGACACTTTATGCATGTCTTACATACTAGATTTTTTCCACGACTATATAAAAGTTTCCAAAAATACCATTTAATACATGTTTTATTTATCTAAACTTATTAATTTTAATTTTTGCAGCACAGCCATTATATTGCAACAAAAAATCATAGCCATAGAAAATAAATAAAAAAAAAAACTGTTTTGTTGGGTAGATTCTGTAGAATCCATATATTTCATCAGAATGCTTTTATCTTTTAGGATATACAGTGTAAGACACAACATATTAAATTTTAAAATGGAAAACCTTGTAAATTATAAAAAATCTTGTATCTGTCCTTACACTCAAAAGTAGGAAGGCAATTATAAGTACAAAAACTGATAAAGAAAAAGGTAAAAAATCTTTGACAAAAGTAGCGAGACTGCATCGGAAACACAACAATAGCTCTAATTATTTAAACTCTTTTACTTTTTTAGTAAACAAGGCTAATAATAAACTAAGTAGATTAAATGTTGTATATTTATGTTTACTTAAAATACATTTTCAAGTTTCTTATTACCCCAATAGAAATCGTCATATCCCTTTTGCGTACATGTAGTTTGAAGTATTTACTTTGAAATACACAGCATAAGCCATTAAAATTTCAAAGTTGTTTTTGGCCAAAATCATGGATTTCTATCCCATAGTGTGTCGGCGTGTCGCTGTAAAGGATAGCGGCGCCTTTGTATAGAATAGTCCGATTGCAGGCGGCCTTTTTATGTTTTTTGTATTATTTACCAAGGGTACCGAATTTGCGCTTTTAAAATGTTCTTACTATAAGTTGGGTCATATTTTAGCCTCAAGAATTTGTGGTAGCTTTCCACACCTTTTAGAGACACCCATTATTTATAATGGTTTTAACAAAAACTTACAAGTTAGAGAATGCATTATTTTCCTTATTATCACTAGGAATTTCTAAATCCATAAAATATGGTTCCTTTTGAACCTCTAAGCTTTTTAATTCTTGAGGAATAAGACATGAATCAGAAGTAGAAGGCTAAAAATCATGATTAGGTTCTTCTGTGGCAACACTTGATGAGGTTTTAGCCTCGGTTACAGTTTATCTTTATTAACCTTTAAGCTCTAAAAAACAGTTCACCAATAAATATAAAAGCTTACTCGCCAGAATTTACAAAAGACCTTCTGAATTATAACCGGAAGGCAGTAAGAATAATAGTGGGTCAACTGACAGGTCATTGCAGACTGAATAAACACCTGGAAACTATGGGCCTGGCAGAAGAAAACCTATGTAGGTTCTGCCAGGAGGAGGAAGAAACCGCAGAACACGTATGGTGCTACTGCGAAGCCCTTTGTCGTCTGCGGTTTGCAAGGCTGGGTGAAGAAAAACCTAAAGCGGCAAAGATATACCAAGGGGGCCAGTTTCAAGCTTGTGGAGTCTGATTAAACAGACCGGCTTGGATAGCGTGCTCTAACCTATGGACGGAGGACACACAATAAACCTGAGCAGGTTGCAGTGTTAGAGGATATGCAATCCACCTCCCAATCTAATCTAATCTAAATCTAAATATAAAAGCTGCAACATACCACAAGTTATACAGGGTGTTCAGTAACTTTACCGACAAACTTTAATGGGTGATTCTACAATGAAAAATAAGAAGAAAGCTTCATATGAACATATGTCCTAAATGTCTTAGTTTTTAAACTATGGGGTTCTGAAAATTAAAAAAAAAAAAATATATGTATATCGGGTGTTGCTCCGTTGAGCGGGACATTGGGAATCCCATGTAAATTTTGAAGTAGTCAAATATTGGCTCCCCTAATTATTTTAGAAAAAATGCTATTAGGATTTATTGAAGAGCACAGTAAGTTCCACCCAAAATGAAAATTTGAGCATTTTTCAACCAACCAGTAAAGAGTAAACTGCTTAATACTTCTGCAACGTAGTATCTCATTATGCACCCTGTACTCTAGAAATGAACAATAAAAACACCATATCGATTTATTAGTGACAATTTAGATCATTAATTTATAATGTCATTGCCAAAACTGAACAATTTTATACGGGAATTTCAAAAGAATCCTCGCATTTCATTTTAGTTTACAGCTAATTCCAACACATGCACTCACAGTTACGCAAGACAATAAAACAATTTTTTCTACATTTAGAAGTCAATTTATGACGAAAATATCAGGATTTAATCAAATGCTCAAATATTCCTCCATTAACTGCCAGACAATAACCCAAACGATTATAAAACTTATTTCTTACGTTGGCTAGTTGGTACATCGATATTCTGGCACATTCAGCGGAAATAGCATTCCTTAGCTGGACTAAATTTTCATATTTTTTATTGGTAGCTTAGTAGCTTAAATGTCCCCATAGAAAAAAATCGTTTGGCGAAAGATCACGTCGATTTTCTTCACATTTGCAATTATTGATTACTGTGCCTGTGGTTTCAAATTTTTTATCGTCCGTTCTATTGTCGATTTACTTGGTATTGGCCTATTGGGAAAATAGGCTGCAAACATGTTCGCTACTCTTCGATAACTATTTGCCTGGTAAAACCATTTTATAATAGTGATTTTTTCTTGATTTAAGTAGTTCATTATTTAAGAATGATGTGACATTGATCTGACAACTTGAGAATAAGAGGTTAAATAATTTTTCTAGTATTTTATTATAAAGTTCTAATAATACAAGGCGGGTAAGAAGATAGGAGATTCATAACTTATTTTAGCATTTATCTCTTAGCTGACGGACTAAGAAGAGCTGAAATTTGTACACTGGGTACAACTTTTCGTGCTCTTTAAAAATCCTAATAATATTTTCTTCCAAAATAATTAGGGGAGCCAATATTGGACCACTTCAAAATTTACATGGGATTCCCTATGTCCCGCTCGACGGAGCAACACCTGGTATACAGTACGTAACTTAAACACACACATCTTTTTAATTTAAGATAGTTAACAAAAAATGAGCCAATTTTAAGTTCTTACCAAGGTATCCGTGTATCATTTTGAAGAATGTGATAAGGTCTTCGAAAATCCAATTTTTGCGAAGGAATGGCACCCGGTCTTAAATACTTTCTACTATTTTTCATAATAATCTCTTCTTCCAAAAAATGTAAACTGCATACACAATTATAAACACTTAAATGTTCTACAGCAGGATCCCGCCCTAGAGCCCTTAGCCACGAATCATGCCTTGCTGGGGTTAAACTAAAAATTAAATAATTTACATTAGGCGGGCTATGTAATGACTTTTTTGCAAATATTTCCACCAAGCTGCATAAAGAGGGTATTAATCAGAAAAGTTCACAATCTAACTTGTCCACATTTAAAATGTCTATAACTTTTTATTTCTTAACTTAAAAAAATGGTCCAAAAACCAACTTGTACAGTGAATTATCAAGTTCAACCAGTTTAGTGTTAGACACACAAAGTTTGGTAATAGTTCGATATAGCGGTTTTCGCTATTATAAGAGATTTTCGAAAAATTCTTTTCAGGGCGTTTCTATATTTTATGACACAAATCTGTGTGCGCTTTTTCCAAAATCCATTTCTATAATTTATTATTAATAAAAACATATTTACAGGACGGTGAAGTGAACAGGGGTGCTGGGTGGGGACAAAACAGTATAAATCCAACGTCAAACACAAGAAAATATTAATGCACTGCACTTGGGGCACATGAAAAATGTAAATTAATTTTAAAAAGTATTAAAGTTTTCGAAAAACTATCCCATGCATATGAGTCCGCCATTAATTAAAGAAGAAAAATAGGCGCATTCATTTTGGTCACCTGATAACATGAAGTTTGTCATTATGAAAATGACAGTCTTGATAGAAGCAGCGTTGCCAAACTTCTTATGAAGAATTAACACCAAGGCTATTTCGGGGATTATCCACCATTTCCATGAGAAACAATGGTATTTTTTGTAGAAATGCCTCCTTCCTTATGTTTAGGTATTTTCCTTTTTCTCTACAAATTATAATAGGAAGAAGGAATAACTTAATTTTTCATATGAATTTTGTTCTGTATCTTCCATTTTTTTTAAGCTATTGACACTTTCTCACTTTATTTGGCAACATCGTAAGACATTTACAGTTCTATTGCAAACACTTCTTTTTTATGCAGTGACAGCCATAGCGGGATTGTTGTTCTATTATTTATTTTAAATTTTTTTAATCAATTTTTTGGACATTTTTGTAAACAGAAAGTGCGGTGTGTACTGTGAAATACTGTTTTTGGGCGTTTAATCTAGGATTTCTACTGTTTCGTCCCCACCCAGCACCCCTGTTCACTCCCCCGTCCCGTAAATATGTTTTTTTAATAATAAATTATAGAAATGGATTTTGGAAAACACGCACACAGATTTGTGTCATAATCGACCTATAGAAACGCCCTGAAAAAGAATTTTTAAAAATCTGTTATAATAGCGAAAACCGCTATATCGAACTATAACCCAATGTTTTACTTGTGGTAACTCAATACATATTTAATAAAATAAAAACATATTTTACTTACGTGAAATACGAGATTCCTGGTATGGTACCACGATTCTTGCAAAACAACACCATACACCTAGTGTTATCACACATTTTTACCACAATTAAATTATTGTCAATAGGGTAAAATTCAACCCATTTATCACACACGCCACAAACAACACGAACCCAGAAAAAGTTAGCAAAACACTATGAGACACCTAAGAAAATCCAAATAAACTAAAAATAATTCAACAATAAATAAGAACCACAGCAACACGAACGCCAGGTCAGCTGCTAAAAACAAAACATAAACAACACGTTGACGTGTTTGACATTTTGCAAATAGCGCCGCCAAGAGAACATCATGGAGCTCATTCTACCTAGAGGAGTTTAGTGAAAAATGTTAGCGGGTAAGGGAGAAAGCAATATATTTCTTTCTCTGTCTGACGCAAGTACTTTTTGGCGTTCGCAATATCCCTCCAGTTTTATCAGCTCCAATGAATGCGGAAATTTTAATCTTAGCTTTTAGTTTTCCAGTACGTTGGTAAAACCAAGTGGACTACAGTAAAAAGCCCAAGAACGTGTTATTTGATTGGTTTGAAGCACTACAGACGGTCACATTGGGGGGTTCGTGGTTAGTTTACCCTTTTATTTTAATTCCCTAATAAAGCAAATTAAAAATATATATATATATATAACTAACGACTATTTGTTATTTGTTTGACCTCCGGAGTAAAGGACTACAAAGTTCTTCCCGGAGTGGCGGTTAGAGGTGCCGCACGGACGTTTGTACCTTCGGGGATCAAGGAAAGATTCACGCTAAATTGACGGCATCTTTCTTCTGGATCTAAGCGCTGGGAGCGAAGATTCCTATAAGCTGATGGTATCCAGTTTGGTAGTGAACACGAGGTGTTTCTCAAATGGCGGGAAATAGATGGGCGTGCCATGGGAACTGTCAGTAGTGAAAGTGAAGGTTATACGTAACACCAGTAGCTGATCTTGGTTTGACAGCCGACAATTTATGCATTGCATCGATTGTTAATTTTGTTTTCTTTTGGAATTTCTGGGAGCTACAATCTCGATTATCCAGATTTTCCGCCGACGAAGCCCTGGAAAGCATGGTCCGGAAGGGGAGAGTGGTGGATTGGACCTGAAGGGACCAAAACCAAGAAAAAAAAATAGAAATAGAAATAGAATATTTAACTAATCAGAACTAATCATGACGTGCGCACCCCCGCCCCCCTACAATGTGACAACCGCCTATAGCGCTTCGAACTGGTCAAATTATATGTGCTTGTGCTTTTACTGCAGTCTCAAGTAAGTCGAGTTACCCGTTTTTTAATTTAGGTAATTGTCTTGAAAGTGTAACCAACTAAAATTTTTACCAAATCTGGTATATCACGAATATGTTTAGTGGGAAACGTTTTGTTTTCAAGATATCCATCATATTTTTATTTAACATCAAAAAAAACTTAATTTTTATTAGTTTTCTCTGACTTTTTTATATAAATTTAAAAGCTTACTTTTAAATCTAGTCACCTGTGACAGCTTAAAGCTCGGCTTAAAGTGTATGGATGGTTGCGGCGTCTAGGAGTAAAATATTTGCCATTTAAAGAAAATACCGTTTAAAATTATACATAAAAAACAGTTTCTAGAGTTTATTAAATATTCTATGCCATTTTAGTGATATATCCAGAATTTTGTGCAAAAAGAAGGGGAATATAGTAAGAAAGAAAACGGTTTGATTTTTAACTTTAATGATGAATATTTTGAAAACAAAAGAACTTCTACTTAAAACTAGAGGTTTTAACTTACTGTGATGGACCTTCTCCTTCCATTTGCTCACCAACCAATTCATCTAATTCTTGCTTAATATTAACCATATCAGGAACGTCATGATAATCAGATTCTGGGTCCAGTGACGCCATGTCTTCTATAATATCATTGGCCTCATTATCTGGGTAACTAAATAGCAAAGAAAATAATATGATTAGGGCATGTATATATGTATTCTGAAAAAAAAAGAAATAGTCCCTGGGCCTGTAATAAAATGAACTTCATGATCAGAACCAACGACATATGGACCCAGCGATTCATTCATAATTTTATGACCGGCCAAGTTTTACAGAGTAAAGACACCTTTAATCTTGTGGGCGTCACATTTGAAAGTAACCTTAACTGACATAAACACATTGTATCTATAGCCACAGCAGCTTCAAAAAGCTTGGATTTCTTATTCGAGCCAAAAAGTATTTTTCCACTTCTAGTTTATACACTTCTCATATCTGGGGCATGACGTCCCCCACAACCCTAAGCATTCTTGATTCTATTCAAAGAGCTATTCGTCTCATTAATGATCCTTCACTTACAGAAAGGCTTCCCTCTCTTGCACCTCGTCGGGCTGTGGGGGATTTATCGCTTTTTATAGGTACTTCCATGGCTTCTGCTCTAAAGAACTGTCCAGTATAGTTCCTCCACTTACGGTTCCCAACAGAGAAACTCGTGGTTCCGCGCGTATGTATCCTTATACGGTCCAACTGGACAGACCCCGAACTTCCCACTTTGTTCGTTCTTTTATCCCTAGAGTTTCTAGGTTGTGGAACCTGCTGCCCGCGGAGGTCTTTCCTTCCCCCAAATCTTCAAGTATTTAAGTCCCGTGCCAACAAACTCCCTCTTACCTCGCTTAAGACACCCACGGTACGTTAGTATTTAGGCTTTTAGCCTTCGTGGTTTGTCCAAAGATAAAAAAAAACATTAAGCCAACAATCCTAATAGGCAAAGGGGGTGAGGCAAGCGAGAAATGAAAATGGCGGACTTACTTTTTGACCTTGGTCGATAGTATGCACCCAACGACGTTGGTCTTTATTTACCTGTGAAAAGTGAGGTGCGGAAATGAATAGTCTACCCCTCTACAAACAAAGCACTGCCTACCCATATTGTCTTTAAAAACACTTTCTAATCACCAACAAACACCAGAAAATACACAAAAAAACGCATTATAAGCTTTATTTGATCACTTTTAGCTTTTCAAATTGTCAAATGACAGAAACCAACAGAAATGACAAAGCAAAGGTGGCGTCACCCACAAGCGTTTAGGAAAAGTTCATTCATGTTATATTTACGATGGAGTAAAAATCCCTGGACGGCGCGGCGTTGCCGGGATTAACAAATAATCACGTATTTTCAGAATTTTGCTTTTTTAACACGCTTTTATTAACTTGGGTTGTAACTATCCATCTGGCTATCTATGTAACGGAATCTTTGAGCCTAATTTTAACCAACTTCCAGCTATTCGATTTCTTTGAAACTTTGCACACTTATTAATGACCCATGACAATGCAATAATCTGCAAACAGTATCCCGTTATCTTGTTTTTGATAGCCAGGAAAAAAAAAAATCCATTATATTATAAAAACAACACCTGGGCTGCCATCTGTTGGCAACATTTCAAACTTTGCTACTCAATGGAGAAGAAATTTTTAGTGGGTTGCCATCTGTTGGCAACATTCCAAACTTTGCCTGGGTTGCCATCTGTTGGCAACATTCCAAACTTTGCTACTCTTGTTCACTAAAAATTTTTTCGCCATTTTGTCAAGAGTAGCAAAAACTAAAAAATGAAAAATAATTAATAGTTTAAAAAACTAAAAAACACGCTTTTATATGCAAACCGAACTAAAAATTAGAAAATAATTTTTCATTAAAAAAAATATTGTCATTTCATAGCAAAAAGCGTGGGGTGCTTAATATATTAAATGTTATAATTATTATATTTGCCAATATCTATGATGGAAAAGTTATGAAAAAATAGTAAAATGCACCCCACGCTTTTTACTATGAAATGACAATATTTTTTTTAATGAAAATTATTTTCTAATTTTTAGTTCGGTTGCATATAAAAGCGTGTTTTTTAGTTTTTTAAACTATTAATTATTTAAAAGATAATAACTTATAATATTTGAACATATTTTTTTATTATGATATCTGAAAATGCTAAAAATATATGTATTGTTCATTTAAAAAGTTATATTACAAAATTTTTTAATATAAAGGCTTGTCCAACAACTACTTGCGGTTAGTAAGTTTAGAGTGGAAAAAATAAAATTTGGCAAACCGCATTTTAGCGCTTTTAGTGTGATGTATTGATGACAACAGCTCAAACGTAAACAATCCTGGTCCATACTTCGTTGATCAGAACACTTTTAAGACGTTTTTAGATGGGTTCCCTTTGACGAGTCCCCACGAATATTCATACCGCCATATATGGAAGCGGCGCTTTAACCCAGCCTGTCAATTTTGACTTGTTTCGGGTGTCGGACTGGGCAAACGCGTCACTTTTTTGTCGGACAAGTTTACCAAGTTTAGAATGTATTTTCTCATCAAGCAGGACTTTTTATAGAGAAGCGCTTGGGCACTTTAAATTGATAATGAATACATTTTTATTGTGGTTACTAGGGTTACTGGCTTTTCAACCAGTGTAAATCACTTTTTTTTATCTTTGGACAAACCACGAAGGCTAAAAGCCTAAATACTAACGTACCGTGGGTGTCTTAAGCGAGGTAAGAGGGAGTTTGTTGACACGGGACTTAAATACTTGAATATTTGGGGAGGAAGGGAAGACCTCCGCGGGCAGCAGGTTCCACAATCTAGAAACTCTAGGGATAAAAGAACGAACAAAGTGAGAAGTTCGGGAGCCTGTCCAGTTGGACCGTATAGGGATGCATACGCGCGGAACCACCAGTTTCTCTGTTGGGAAACGTGAGTGGAGGAACTATACTGGACAATTCTTCAGAGCAGAAGCCATGGAAGTACCTTTAAAGAAAGCGATAAATCCCCCACAGCCCGACGATGGACAAGAGAGGGAAGCCTTTCTGTAAGTGAAGGATCATTGATGAGACGAATAGCTCTTCTTTGAATAGAATCAAGAATGCTTAGGGTTGTGGGGGACGCCATGCCCCAGATATGAGAATAATATTCCAAGGGAGGTCGGATTTGGGACACATATAAAGTGTATAAATTAGAAGCAGAAAAATACTTTTTGGCTCAAAAGAGAAATCCAAGCTTTTTTGAAGCTGCCGTGGCTATAGATATTGTTACTGTTAAGGGGTTTACTTAATTTATAGTGCCCAAAGTCTAGTTACAGTGAAATGATAAAATTAATTTCAAAGATTCACCCATAAAATAAACTGACAAAACATTACAAATACACGTCCTACCACCCCAGAACGTTCAATGCTGAATTTTTGCCAATGCATGGAAAGAAGAAACTCTAAAGCAACAACAAAGCAAGCCCAATGCGTCGACCTATCCAGAATGTTTACATGCAGGCATTCTTTGTCTTATCTCTACATGAGAGTGCTCAACACACTGAAAGTAAATTTAAACTTGTCGATCTGGCACGACGTGTATGTATAAGAATTTCATTATGTGACACTCTGTGTATGCTTACCTTGTGTCCAAATTTAAATTTTCACTATGTGAGCTGTTTACGATATCATTCGCTTGCACCAAAACTGACACAACTTTCAACTTTTTACTTGTATTAGGTAATTTTTCTGCAAAATGAAATTGGCAATTAGAATAAATAAAATTTTCAGTGACTATCAAAAGGTTTGTCACATAATACAAATGTAAATTCAATAAAACTATTGTATCCTTCGTTAGTAAGATCCCTTTTGGAAAATTGTTCTGTTGTTTGGAATCCATATTATAAGAAATATGTTAAAATGTTAAATTCTGTTCAGAGAAAGTTTTAAGATACATTGCCTTTAAATTACATAATCTTCAGGTAACAATAAATTTTGAAGATCTTGAAAAGGCTATTAATATACAAAGTTTGAAAGTTAGACGTGAAAATGCTGATGTATTGTTTCTTTTAAACTAATTCATGGGAATGTGCAATGTAGTGAACTGCTCTTTTCTATAAATTTCTATGTTACTTCAAGGACATTAAGGCATTCTGTTACCTTTCAAACAAATTTTCACCAAAGGTTGTATGGGCAATTTTCCCCAATAAATAGATTGATGAAGCATGCCAATAAATTTGGGAACGATTTATTTAATCTATCCTAAATAGGCTTCGAAGGGTTATGAAGTCCAATGTTTTATAGATTAAGGCTTTATGTTGTTTTATTTTCAAAGTTAGATTTTTTTAATGTGTATATTTTGAATTTAATTTTAGATGTTGTTTTCTCGTTTCTTAATCATTACTAACTTGTTATTTTTACTGCTTTTTAAGTATTTTGGTGGTTAACTAAAATATAAAATTTTAGTCCTGAATATTTGTTAATTAAAGAAGCTTAGTACTAGATATATATGTAGATGCTTGTTATTAAAAATTGTAATTGGGCAATGCCCGTTAATGAGTAAATAAATAAATAAATTTGATCAGATCAGTTTTCACGATATTTAAATAAAGAACATGTTTAATATTTTTGGTAATTATATATACGCCAACTAAAACCAATTTTGGAATATGGGAATTTTTGAATAAGCCTAATTTCAACCTATTTCCCGTTTTTTTGGAAATAATTCTTTATTCAAGGGGAGGGAGATAACGTACTTTAACTTTTTTTTTTTTTTTTAGTTAATTTTCTGAACAGAGAATTTTACAAGAGTATTGTGTAAAAATTTTAGATAAATCAGAGCAAAATTAACGAAGATACCGTGGTTTTAGCAAAGATCCTTTCGAAATTTTTACAAATACAGGGTGTCTCACCGAGAACTTCTATGATCGATTTCTAGAAAAGTAGGCTTTGAAATATTTTTAAAATTTGGTAACATGATAAAGTCAGTGGGGGACATACAACTAAAATATTTTGACAGCTATAGCACTTCCAGTTATAACGGAAGTTATTATTTTTAGATTCTGCGTAAAATTTTAAACATAACTTATGTATAGTTTTCTATACCTAAAACTTTTTTTTTTTAATTTAAAACTAAGACATTTAGGACATATGTTTATATATAGTTTTTTCTTATTTTTTGTTGTAGAATCGTTTGGTTACGTTTGTCGGTTGTGTTACTGGACACCCTGTATGTATGTAGGTAATTTGATTGAAATTGATAAAAACTTTGATGTCTATTGGTGCCTAAACGGTGAGGTTTATCGACTTTAATAAAAAGTACCTTATTTTTTAAAGTTTTTGATTGTCTATAATATGGCGCTCCCAGCTATGCGATATCTGTCAAAATAAAAAAGTTATGATGTAAATAAATTTTAAGTTTTAGATAAAGTGCCCTCTGGCGGTATTTAAAAAAGTACTTTTGACTTAAAATTTTAGAATCTGCAAAGCTCGATTTGTGTGCCAAATATCAACTGGATTGGTTAAAAAATAAATGCAATATGGCGAAAAAACCAAAATAAAAAATTGAACTTTGACGGCTTGTAACTCGAAAACGAATGACATTTTGAAAAAAATTATATGAAGCTCTACCCTTATTTTGTCAAGTAGAATCACCCCTTAAGTTTTGTGATCGATTTTGAATTACCCTGTATAATAAAAAGTATGGTGTTTCATTTAAAAATTGATTGATACATTGATGCCGTAATTTTTTTTTTGTTTTTTTTATCTTTGGACAAACCACGAAGGCTAAAAGCCTAAATACTAACGTACCGTGGGTGTCTTAAGCGAGGTAAGAGGGAGTGGGGGAAGGAAAGACCTCCGCGGGCAGCAAGTTCCACAACCTAGAAACTCTAGGGATAAAAGAACGAACAAAGTGGGAAGTTCGGGGCCTGTCCAGTTGGACCGTATAGGGACGCATACGTGCGGAACCACGAGTTTCTCTGTTGGGAACCGTAAGTGGAGGAACTATACTGGACAGTTCTTCAGAGCAGAAGCCATGGAAGTACCTATAAAAAAGCGATAAATCCCCCACAGCCCGACGATGTGCAAGAGAGGAAACCTTTCTGTAAGTGAAGGATCATTAATGAGACGAATAGCTCTTCTTGAATAGAATCAAGAATGCTTAGGGTTGTGGGGACGCCATGTCCCAGATATGAGAACAATATTCCAAGGGAGATCGGATTTGGGACACATATAAAGTGTATAAATTAGAAGGGAAAAATACTTTTGGCGAGAGAAATCCAAGCTTTTTTGAAGCTGCCGTGGCTATAGATACAATGTGTTTATGCCAGTTAAGGTTACTTTCAAATGTGACGGCCACAAGATTAAAGGTGTCTTTGCTCTGTTTTTATGCAATTGTTTTTAATATGATTTTCAAATTCCCCAAGCTAAATTACGATTGGCAATCTTGAACTCATTAAAAAATATGAAGCAAGTCAAAAAATATGCTCTTCTTGCTCTTAAATGAAATACCCTGTACACTGAAAATTTGCTTCCTTAGGTGTACATGGAGCTAAGGGCCTCTTGCTGGCCTTAAAAATCTAAAAATTATCCCTCTTTGTCTAATTTCTTACCTGGTGGATTCTCCAAATCAATAGGCGGTCCAACTTGTGAATCATCAAAATGATACTTAGATTTTTTGCACTCTCTCGGTCTGCGGAAGCTTTTGACTTGGAACTGCCCCTGGTCGCATCACTTTCATTTTCCCCAACCTTAAAATATCTTCTGGTAAAAAATGTTCCGAACAAATACTATTGTTGGATGAGTACCATTCGGATGGGTCTCTTTTGATAAGTTTTAGCCATTCTGCCTTCAAAGTTGGGTCATTCGGTAGCCTAGAAACAACAAAACTAAGTATTATTATTTGATTACCTGTTTTTTAACCCGTAAGAAGGCGCGTGCCTTTTTATTACATAGGTAGGCGCGTGGGGGTCAAATAGACCACCAACTGTAAACATCCAATAATCGCTTTTCGTTTGAATTATTTTTTTCTGCCAAATTATATTTTTGGTTGGAAGCCTTTTCTTTCAATGTATAAAAATATAAATAATAACATAAAAAAGTTACCCAGGAAAAAATTACTCATATTAAAACATTTAAATGTAATTTTAATTGAAGTCCCAATCATTATTTCCCTAAAAGCTGATTATGGGACAGCAATGCGAGCAAGGCAAAAAACTGAAGTTTATTATGTATGAGTATACTTCTTACTTTGCCTATGTTAACATAAATTAATTACAATAAATTATATGAGCCCAAAAATGGGGATTGTAGTTAGACCTTTATATTTAAAAAAAAAAATGTATGATCTTTTTCATTACATAAATTTCTAATAAAATTCTCACATTTGGCCTGGAAAACCATAAAATAAAACTAAAATAAATAATAGTTTAAAAAACTAAAAATACACGCTGTCATATGCAACCGAACTAAAAATTAGAAAAATAATTTTTCATTACAAAGAGTTTGTATTACAGTAATAAAAGGTCAAACAATGAATCATAATTATATACCTTAAAATAGAATTATAATAAAACTTAAGATAATAACAGAATAATTAACTTCAGAATAAAAACATGGGGTGCTTAATATAATAAATGTTATAATTATTTCATTTGTAAATATCTATGAGGGAAAAGTTATGAAAAAATAGTAAAATGCACCCCACGCTTTTTACTCTGAAGTGAATTATTCTGTTATTATCTTAAATTTGATTATAATTCTATTTAAAGGTATATAATTATGATTCATTGTTTGACCTTTTATTACTGTAATACAAACTCTTTGTAATGAAAAATTATTTTCTAATTTTTAGTTCGGTTGCATATAAAAGCGTGTACTTTAGTTTTTTAAACTATTATTTATTTTTCATTTTTAGTTCGATATATCAATTAGTTTTCTGCGGACATGTGACATTGAAATGTTTCACGAACTATTTCGTAATCTAATCATTTCATTTAAAGCTTCACTGTTGCATGGGGTTTCAGAACGCAACTACTCCGAATAAGTTTCTGTCAGCCTTATGCTGGGAGTACGTCCGAAACTGCACGCATGCGCAGATCGCGCACTAGCTCTTTCTCTGTTACTCTTCTACAGAAAATCTATAAAGGAATTTATTTATCCTGGCGATCCTAATCAGGATAACGGGATACTGTTTGCAGATTATTGCATTGTCATGGGTCCTTGTTATGTGTGCAAAGTTTCAAAGAAATGGAATCGCTGGAAGTTGGTGAAAATTAAGCTTAAAGATTCCGTTACATACATACATACAACCCAAGCTAATAAAAGCGTGTTAAAAACCTAATTCTTCTTGAGAAATAATACTTAAAATATATTAATAATACCAAATCGAGTGGGAGCTTAAGAGTTAATAGCAAAAGTAATTTCTAAAATAAGGTAAAATAAGGCCATTCAACAGTTTGGTACACACCACAGATATCAATGAGTTTTTGACAAAACATTTGTAAGTGACTTTCGACAATTTAATGGAAAAGGTTTTTTCCTTCACTTGCGTTATTTTAAAACAAAAACAGAGAACTAAAATAAAGCTGTGCACTAATGTACATACACAAAAATAACCAATTTTGTTTTAAAAATAACGCAATGAGAAAATAAATCGTTTTCTGTAAAATTTGATGAATGTCGCTTACGGTGTTTTGTCAAAAAACCATCGATATGTGCGAGGGCATCTATGTTCTGGATACAGAGCATGGCACTCTAAAGAAGAAGGTCACCCATTTTTTCATTGGCAAAAAGAAACTTTTGTATTTATTCAATACTTAAATAATTTGAACATGAGAACAATAGTCAACAGCACAGAAGAACAGCAAATAGTAAATATGTATTGTTCAAAAGGGCATATATTTACCAATTTTTACATTAATACTGAAATCCAGTTATTATTTTTCATTACAAATAACAAACATACCTGTGGAAACTAATATTTCCTGTCTTGTCCTGTCCTCGAATGTTAAAACATGTATGCACTATACAGGCCATTTTCAGTCACTATTAATAAGAAAACTTATACAAAAACAAAGCTAAATGGCTGGAAACAGTTCTTTGGGGCCCTAAAACATAAACAATAGGCTTTTTTACTTTACTTTACTTTTGTCATTTTGTGTTATATAAACTGTGTTTTTAGGTTATGTCGATATTAATACCAACCTTCATGAAAACTCCCTAGCTTTGTGCATGTGTCAATTGCAAAGCTTCGAAAATTAACTAACTGGGAAGACTGTTTATTTTGCAAACATTTTTGTGTGCTAAATGCGAAACACATGGCAATTATTAATTTTTCAAAATACCTATTATAAAAAAAGGTTTAATATTTAATAATAACAAAAATAAACACACAAAAGTCCGTATTATTCTGTGAACAGGTGTTCAGATTTTTAAAGCAAATTTAAACCTAGCCTTCTTAGAGCATATACCTCTAGAAGCAGTCATTTGCCATGCCTTTAGTTTTTTTTAAAGCGAATTTGGACCAACAACTGGTTTGAACCAATTCAAACAATTCTTTTTCGTAATATAGTCTTAAAGCACACACCTTCTGGAGGCCGTTTGTCATGTGAACACCTTGCGTTAAAGAGTAAGTTAACGAAGACTCCAAAGCAGTGGCGACGCGACACTAGGGAAGGGAAAGGGGTGGCCTGGGCCCCCGAATGTGAAATAGTATAGTCGTCATAAAAATAAAATTCCCTTTTATGGTGGTCAAATTGTTCACAGTTTGATATTGTTGTTGATATGTACAATTTGTTATTAGTAAGTTGTAAGGTAAGGACTGATTTGTTTGCATTACCTCTACTGCAAAATTTTAAATGTGATTTATGAAAATTGGAAACTTTGTCGCTGTTTATAAAAATACACCCACAATGTTATATAGTTTTGAAAAGCTTGTAAAAATACAAATGTATTTTTTGACAAATAGGTAATATATAGGATTTTTCATTACAAAAAAACTTACATTGGTCAATATTTTCAAAACAATAATATTCCGAAAAATTCTTCGTACGCCACTGCATTTAACGGAAAAAGTTTTATAAAGGGGCCCACAGACGATCAATATTTTTGCGCAAAATATGGTACAATAATATTGCTAGTCGTCCCCAAACAATGCAATATATTTGCGTAATGACTATATTTAATATACTGCACAATAACTAGCTTTGTTTTGTAACTACTGGTTAAAACATGGATAAGAAAAAGTAGCTACTTAAAACATGTTAAAAAACCTTTATTTCTTCTTCTATTGCTTTTAAACCCATATTTGTTTAAACTGTTTTTGTAAAACAATTACTTTTTCCCCACAGCATTAAATTTTAGTCATAAAAGGTATATTTCTTTGATTTCCACAAAATAGGCCGTTTTCGAAATAAACGACTTTTTTATTAGGTTACCGTCAGGAATTGTGGCCAAGGATTGAGGAAGTAGACAATGTGTCCTAGTGGATGGTGAACATTTTGAACATTTTCTATAATCAATAGCCTTTTCTAACTTTATCGTTGTTAATTAAATTTTAGAGTGTTCGTGCGCAACCTAATAAAAAAGTCGTTTATTTTGAAAACAGTCTACTTTGTGCAAATCAAAGAGGTATACCTTTTTGACTAAAATTAAATGCTGTTTATTATCAATTTTATTGTATGTGGCGCCATCTAGTGGTAATAGCAAAATGGATATCATATTTGTGTTCGTCATTCTAAATAATAAGAGGACACCAAATTTTACTTCAATCTGTCCAGTGGATTCCGAGATATTTCACTAAATATTTGGTAAAAAATTAGTTCTAACACCCTGTAGAACGAAAACCAATAACATTTTGCTAAGCGATATTAAGCTTAAACGCTTTATTTTCATATCAGGTATCCTACATTAACCTATGTCCAATTAATTACGGGACACCCTGTATAATGAAAATAAAAGATAATTTTTAGGTTTGAATGGCCATATTTTTTAAACTATAAAAGATAGACATATCAAATGTAATATTTTCTTAAAGCTCTTTAAAATATCTATTGAATGGTGTTTTAATAAACCGATTGTTTTATTTAAAAAAGCCGGTTTATTCCCGAGGATGGCCATAACCATAGAGTAAGGAAATTATAAGAGTTATCATGGAATAGCCGATTTAAGGACAGGTCATGCGAAAACTCCCAATATAATTTTATTCGTTTCTCGTTGAAATACCGCCAGTTAGTCATTTCAGTAAGCTTACGTGTCTCCCCACCGCTGATGTTACACGAGGCGAGGCTTCGACCGACGCATTTAAAGTGTAAACTGGCAAAAATGACAAGCCTGCCGCAAAAGCGATACGAAAATTTTAGCATGCCATGGTTTCTCTTATCCGTAGGTATGTTACTTTATGCCATAACTCAACGTTTGACGGTAAATAACTCTTAAAGGAGTGACTTAATTGAAAATTCGTAAAAGAACTTTTTCGTAGAGCGTTACATTTCTCATCAGAATATGCGATTAGTAGATTTTTCCATCTATTTTTGTCTGAGAAAACAAAAATTAGAAAAAAGTGCAAAAATCCCATGTTATTTAAAAGGGAAAAGCAACATGATTTCGGCACCGTTTAAATCAGGAATTAAGAGCATTTTTACATTGGATCAATTGGATATATTTTTCAGGTTATAAACTAAAAGCTTAGCAGGCGATTGCTAAAAAAAAACGACTTGGGAAAACGGACACCCTAATAATTATGGGTCCGCAAATCCGCAAATTCCTATTTCTAAAAGATCAGGCTGTTGTAAATGTAAATAACAGTGTGCATTGCCCATTCATTATCTGCTATTTTTTTAACAAGCTTTCTGTTTATGCTTAAATTAGCCAAGTCCGGGCGATATGGGGACACCACTTATTTTTTGACTTAATTTTATTTTTTTATGTGTCTAGATTAATACTAAAAAACAAAATTCATTATAATAGACAAACAATAATGTGTGGATAAAATAAATAAGAGTTTAAATAAACAGCTTGAAAGAAAATAATTCATAATTTAAAGACAAACAAGTAGGTAAAAATTTTTTAATGAGACTTTATCAGTTATAAATAATCGAATCAATTATTGAACCTAATATTATATAATTTATAGTCTGGGAGCTGGGGAGTGAAAAAGAATAGCTAGTCCATTTTACTAAATGCAGTAAGGGACGTATTCTCTAACAAAAAATGATTAGTAAATTTATAGAAATCAAAAATGGGGAGAAAACCAAGACCATTCGTTGCACAAAATAGCTTTCACGCGTGGCAAATAACGCGTCACAAAAATCTACAGCAGATCTTTTCTTTGTATCACCAAATCGTTGCCCTTGATAGATTCAAAGCTTTTGACCAGGTCTGTGGCATGCCGCACTTCTTAATAAACTTCCCTTCTATAGTCTTTCAACTAAACTCTGTATTTGGCTCTTTTTTCTTTTTTTTTTCACCCTTTCGGGGTCATCCCACCCAGGTCCGACGACCGCCCCCTAGGTGGTGCACTGCAGCCTGAAGGCTTATTGTACCTTGACCCCTACTCCTTCTCATTCACACACCATTCATTCCATAACTTGGATGGTTGTTGCTCGGTCCGCATCCCCGAGCAGAACACCGTGTGCCGTTGCCCAAAACACCGCCGTTGCCGGACACCCATCCAAATTATGGGCGCGCATTTCACAGCTTAACTCCGGAGATCGACGCTTGCCGATACAACCGAAGCAGCCACAAGCGCGCTACTTGGCTCTTTAGTATCTATCTGATCGACGTATATCAGTTATTGTGGACGGCCATTTTTAAGCTTTCATTAAGTAAATGCTGGAGTGCCTCAGGGCTCAGTTCTGGCACCAACATTGTTTCTTCTTCACATCAGCAACCTTCTCTCGTCCACAACTAATTCCATTCATAGTTTTACCGAAGATAGTACTCTACTATATAAACCTGATTTCGAATGCAAACCCAAAGCGATGCAGATATCTCTTTCACAGTACCTTAATTTAATATCGGATTGGGGAGCCAAAAATCTCGTCAATTTAATGCATCCAAAACACAATCATGCTCCTTGTCGCGAAAAGAGTCATCAAATACTCATTTGCTTGTGAGCGGCCGTTTTACATGCAAAGACACCTTTAATCTTCTGGGAGTCACATTTGAAAGTAACCTTAACTGGCATAAACACATTGCATCTATAGCTACGGCAGCATCAAAAAGCTTGGATTTCTCTTTCGAGCCAAAAATTATTTCTATTCTAATTTATACACTTTGTATGTGTCCCAGATCCGACCTTCTCTGGAATATTGTTCTCATGTCTGGGAAATGGCATCCCCTACAACCCTCAGCATCCTTGATGCCATTCAAAGAAGGGCTGTTCGTCTTATTAATGATCCTTTACTTACTTAAAGACTTCCTTCTCTTGCCCATCGTCGAGCTGTGGGAGATCTATCGCTCTTTTAAAGATACTTTGAATAGGAAAATTGACGTCGAATCAATTTTTTTCTTAATTATTTTTAATTTATTGGTGAAGTTTGTTTAAATATAATTTGTTAACGTTTAAATATTAATTTATTTACGTTAAATCATAGATGCATATACGTGAAAACCATAAAAGTCGATAAATGGATAAATAAAACGTGTTTAAACGATTAAACGTGTTTAAACGATTATGTACGAGAACAATACTAAAATGAGTAGGTATATGTTTATTAAAATAAAAACCATCAAACAAAGCCTGTATTAACCAATGCTACTTGCCTAAATTATACGATAAAACATCATTTAAATCAAATTTACTACGTTTATATCGAATAGTTGAAGGTAGCTTGAATTAAAGCAGTTTTTAAAAGTGGCTTGAAAAAGTGATATAAACGCGCTTAAAAGTGACTTTCAAGTCAAGTCTGAGAAGAAGGAGGGTTGACTTCACTGAAGCCGATTAGAAACATGATATAGACGATTCAAGCGGGCTTAATAACTGCCTAACTTCAGATAAATTTCATAAATTAGATTTTGACATTTTTATACAAAATATGAGTAGAAAAACAGGTAAAAAAACTTTAAAACACGCTTACACCAACAACAGCACACAAAACGGTACAAATTAAAAAGTGAGGTTTGTATTTTATTTACTTATGATACAACAAATACAAAAGGTAGGATCTTGCGCATGACGTTTACCACGTGACCACCGTCTCTGACGTAGTAATGTGACTAAATTTGTAAACAAAGTTGAAACCCTACGTTTGTTTTCGTGTTTTTAACAGTTTGTTTGCCGTTTTACATTTTACTTTTTGGCAGTTTTGTGATTTTAAAACTATATAAGTAAAAGATAATTTGTTTTTAAGACCTTTAAACAGTGGTTTATTACGCAAGTTTCGTTTATGCTCCTATTAACATTTTAAGCTAGTTAACATCAAATGTTATATTACCAGTAATATTATTCTAAAAAGATATTTCCCATACTCGTCCTCATATTTAAAAAATGACAAAAATTCACAAACATTGTAGTCCTTCTAAGGACCTAAATTTAAATATTGCTCCGAAAAAAGTCACATTGCTACGTCATGCGCAAAGCACACCAATTTGGAATCGCTGTTGATCCTACCTTCTTGTAATCTTTGTATCATGTTATTTACTACTGTGAATTTGGATGCAAAACTGCCGCATGCGTACGACGATGGCCTGAAATGAGCTTGACCTCGATTTTCAAGCCACCGAAATAAACACGTAGACTTGGAAATCGCTTCAAAGCCGCTTTGTTTTCATGCCAGCTTGAACTATTCGATATAAACGTAGTAATTGTTTATTTACTAAATTGAAAATATTAAATGTAAAGACCGAAGTAAAGACGTGAGAAACGAGGATAGGCAAATGGCACTTGGCGTAACAGGGAAAAAGATAGGATCTGTGCTCGTTTGTTGCTGAGTGAATTCTGCCGCCGTCCGTGCACCTGGAGACCGACTATGGAGGAAAACTTTGCTGGTTTCTGTTTTCAGGCAAAGGACCAATATGTTGGGCGGTTGTCTGCACACAATTGTTTCGCTCATTTCACCTCTACGTTAAATAAAACTACGATATCCAAAAATCTGTCTCAAGGTGTTTATTAAAACTTTACGAATAACAATGCTCTTCCTCCGGCGTAAAGTTTTCAACAAGAGAGACAGAGAGAGAGAGGGCCTTCTATTCTATTTCTATTTTTTTTTCTTGGTTTTGGTCCCTTCAGGTCCAATCCACCACTCTTCCCCTTCCGGACTATGCTTTCCAGGGCTTCGTCGGCGGAAAATCTGGATAATCGAGCTCGTAGCTCCCAGAAATTCCAAAAAAGAAAACAAAATAATTTAAGAATCGATGCAATGCATAAATTGTCGGCTGTCAAACCAAGATCTGCTACTGGCGTTACGTATAACAATCACTTTCACTACTGACAGTTCCCATGGCACGCCATTTGAGAAATATCTCGTGTTCACCACCAAACAGGATACCATCAGCTTATAGAAATCTTCGCTTACAGCGCTTAAATCCAGAAGAAAGATGCCGTCAATTTTACGTGAATCTTTCCTTGATTCCCGAAGGTAAAAACATCCGTACGGCACCTCTAACCGCCACTCCGGGTAGAACTTTGTAGTCCTTTACGCACGTCCGAACTGTCCGTAGGTCAAACAAAGAGTCGAGAGAGGGCCTTAACAAGCGGCTCTATTTATAACCCAATGCAATGTTGCCAGTGTTGCCAATTTAAAAAATAAGGAAAAGTGTAAAAATTAAACAAATTTTAAAATATCCCAAGTCATAACAATTCTTCAAAACATTGAGAGATATGGGTGGTGCTTTAACGTCATGCGGTATTAACGTAAGCGCTATTATGACAGTTAACTTATGCGCGATTCGATTTTTACCGTCGCTGGTGGTAATAACGTTACCGCATGGAGTAATTTGCGGGCTGATAACGCTGTGTGCTATTTGAAATAGCGAATAGAATTGCCATGCGCACAATATTTTTCTTTGTTTATTTTTAAGGTTATATTATTTATTTTGGACGATTTCTACAAATATTTTTGTAATAGAGCCACAGAGTAAAGTAAAACTACTAATATTTGATAAAGCCTTGCTTTTTTAATTTGGGATAAATGTCGCAGGTGAAAAAGAAACGAAAAGGTTAAGATTCTCGGCCGACAATGACCTGGCTTTACTGACAGAATGTTTTAGTCAAAATTCATCTGGAGAAGTGGGAAAATTTACAGTAAAATGTGTTTGAAATAACGGGAAAAATTTTAGTATTTACACATTAAAGCATCATTTGTTTTTGATTTTGTAAATTCGCAGACAGGTGTAATTAACCGTTGTAAAAAAATGGAAATACGGTGTCTTCCATATCTCTAAAAACAAACAGTAAATACCGTATGCGGTATTTAAATAGCGCCTTACGTAAATAACGAACGTAGGCGGTAACCAAAGTACCCATATCTCTCTATTATTTGTGTGCGGTAAAGCATTAAGTCTTTCAATTTCACTCTTTCCGCGATCTTCGAGTAGTGCGGTTCATGTTTACGTAGAGGTCTACATAGACCTCCCGGGTAGGCGATTGAAGGCATCGTACGAGCGTGGCTGTACCCTTGGGGATCGAGAAAAGATTCACGCTAAATTGGGGCTTCTTTCTTCTGGGGCTAAGCGCTGTGAGTGAAGATTCCTAAAGCCTGAAGTTTTTGCGTTTTGGTGTTGAACACATGGTGTCCTCGTATGGTCGAGGAGGTGCGCACGCCTGCGGAAATACGTCAGGAATGAAAGTGACGGTTATGCGCGATACCAGTAGCAGCCGCTGGCTAGATAGTCGCAATTTATGCATTGCATCGAAGAAAAACAATAAGTATTAACAATTAAAAAGTGAAAAGCTCTGGGAGCCACCAGGGGCACAGGCCCGACTTACTGGAGACTCCCACCTACAATACAACCCCTCTCACAGAGGGACGTACTGGCAATTGGACCTTCGGGGACCTACGTCACAAACAAAGAAACAACAACAAGTCTTTCAATTTTGTTTTATTGGCCTGTCTTGAATATCTTTGTGCTTTTGAAAAGTGTATTTTATTTATACGTAATTTTTCGTTTGAACGAGTTACAATTTTATGCAGCATGTTATCGTCAAAATAAAATTTCCAAGCTTCCTACTCAGTTTTTGTTCCTTTAGGTTTTGGAAGATGCAGAATGACTTTTTTTCCTGTCCGTGTATGTTAAAAATGGGTTTAGAGTGCCATCTGTAACCACTGCTTCAATTAATCACTTTGCAGTAGATGTGCTAAAGGTACTTCTTCGTCACGATTCATTTTCAGTTGGTTCATACACTATTTCAACTGTCTTCCCTTCTATTTCTTCATATTTTTCAAACTCACTATCAATTAAGTCATAATTATTATTGTCAATATCCTTCTTACTTTCTTTATGTCGTCTTTCAATCTCTTTTAGTTCCTTTTAACTTCAATATTCTTCTTTGATAGACATGTTTTTTTATTACACAAACAACAACAGAGGTCGCCGGCGACCCCAAACACCTTTAACTCAGGCAATAAACTTAATCTGCGGCATACGTAATTTGCTGTGGTAATAGTAACAGCCAAGCTACAAAGGTAGGTGTAGCAGCAATATTATAAAACAACTTTTGAAAGAAATATGTCTAAAATATTATTTGGTGGGGTCACGGGCGACCTCGTGCTGTCCTTTAAGGGTTAAATGGAAGCCCGCCAATATAGACGCGGCGAATTCTGACTCGTCGTAACGCGTCGCCTTAGTGGGTGAGCACCTTGATACGATTTTTGTCCCAGAAATTCCTATCTTTCAACTGTGCATCGATCCCGCTTTGTTCGTGCTTTACTATATAGCCTATATACCTTTCTACTTAGCTGAACCAATATATTTTTCAGTGAGAGTTTTGGGGTATTTTAAAATTTAATAAAAATATTTGAAGAGCATATTTTTTATAGGAAAAATTTTTTCCTAATTTAAGTGATTATTGAGAGGGTAAATACTAATGATTACCAAAATTTTATGTGCCAACCATTTTTTTTATTAAGCTTCTAGCTTCTGCACTATTTTTGAACCATATCAAAAACCAATTTTTTTATGTAATGTATTATCTTGGATACCATTTGTCATACAATTGTAGTTTGTTTAGCTTAACTACATAAGTGCTTTTATTTTAAAAAACAAGTGGCCACTCAAGATAAAAAAATATTCCTTTTTTTCTATATAAAAACCAAATTTACCAAGTGTTTTTTGCAGTTTATTAAAATGGCGGCCCTAAAATTTGTCAGTGTTTTTGTCTTTGCTTTATGGGTTTCAGGGTAAGTATTTATATTATTGATTTTTACCATTATTCTTTGGACACTTTTTATTGATTATGAATACCTAGTAAGAAACACGGTTACTGAGTTTTTAAACCAATAAACTAATTTATTTTTGTGGTAACTACGGTTACTGACTCTTTTAAACCAATGAATCACATTTTTTGTTCAGTAATTTTTCTCAATTTATAGTGCCCAAAGTATAGATTCTAACATTGACTAGATTTGTTTAGGACTATGATTAAAATGTTCCCCAAGATTCTAAATTTGTGAAAAAATATTTTTGTTTTTACCAAGAAAACAGGTTGATTATAATTTAATCATTTTTTAAAATTCAATCTATCCTATTACAATGGTGCCGCATTGAAAAATAAATCCGAATGTCTAATATTTCTGTTCTTCCTGATTTTTAAAGTAATATAAAATTTAAAAACCAAATAAATATTTATCCCTTTGTAAGTATATACAGAGGGTTATTTTTAAGTTGGTACTTTTCTTTTAACACTGTATAAAATGCAAGAAAATAACAAAATTATATCCGAAAATGCTTTGTTTCCGAGATAAAAAGTGTTAAAGTTTTTGAAAAAAAAAGTATTTTTATCATTTCCACCGGATATTTTCACAGAATTTGTTACACCTCTTTTTATCATTACATTACATTTTTGTTGTAAAAGTGTTTAAACAATTTTTACCAGTGGCGTCCGAACAAGATTTGTAATGAATTTTTGGAAGAAAAACTAGTACGCCACTACTTTTTCTTCGTATTAATTTGGTTTTTATCTTTGGACAAACCACGAAGGCTAAAAGCCTAAATACTAACGTACCGTGGGTGTCTTAAGTGAGGTAAGAGGGAGTTTGTTGACACGGGACTTAAATACTTGAAGATTTGGGGGGTAGGAAAGACCTCCGCGGGCAGCAGGTTCCACAATCTAGAAACTCTAGGGATAAAAGAACGAACAAAGTGAGAAGTTCGGGGCCTGTCCAGTAGGACCGTATAAGGATGCATACGCGCGGAACCACGAGTTTCTCTGTTGGGAACCGTAAGTGGAGGAACTATACTGGACAATTCTTCAGAGCAGAAGCCATGGAAGTACCTATAAAAGCGATAAATCCCCCACAGCCCGACGATGTGCAAGAGAGGGAAGCCTTTCTGTAAGTGAAGGATCATTAATGAGACGAATAGCTCTTCTTTGAATAGAATCAAGAATGCTTAGGGTTGTGGGGGACGCCATGCCCCAGATATGAGAACAATATTCCAAGGGAGGTCGGATTTGGGACATATATAAAGTGTATAAATTAGAAGGGGAAAAATACTTTTTGGCTCGAAAGAGAAATCCAAGCTTTTTGAAGCTGCTGTGGCTATGGATACAATGTGTTTATGCCAGTTAAGGTTACTTTCAAATGTGACGCCCACTAGATTGAAGGTGTCTTTGCTCTGTAAAATTTGGCCTCTCATAAATAGAGGATGAGTATTTGATGACTTTTTTCGCGACAAGGAACATGATTTCTTGGTATTTTTCCGTACCCCGGCGCCGGACGGGTTTCGTTTAAAAAATAAATGCCATTTTGATGCATGGTAAAATTGCTAAAATCTGATATGGTGTTTTGTATGTTAAATTCGTTTTTATCCAATTTATATTAAATTAGGGTCAAATACTAATATTACTGCCATTTTGATGTCATTAAAAAGTCGTTGCCCTTAGGACGCTATCACACAGTCAAAAACATAGTAGTTTTAGCTTTAAAAGAATTTAATAGAAATCTTGTTCAGAATGCCACTGGTATTTTTATACAAAAATTAACAGCAAAAATGTAATTTAATGGTTAAAGAAGTGTACCAAATTTTGTAATATAGAGACATTTTGCACCTCTTAAAATAACAGACGTTTTTTGGCCTCCTTATGGTTATCGTTATTAAACATAACGATTACATCAGCAGTTTTAGACAGAGATTTTGCAGCCTCTTCGAATAAATTTATCTTGCGTCTCCGCTTTCGACATATAACCTTATTTTTACCTGTGGTCACAGATTTTAAAGTTTACGAAAATTCATTACTTACTTTTATTCTCCATAAGTTATATATTGATATTTAAATATATGCAAATAATTCTCTTGATTTTGTTTTTTAAATTAGATGTAAAGTATAAGCAAAACACAAAAAGTATGGTTAGGTTTGCTAGTAAGAATAAAAATAACGATAACGGATCATCAGTGCTATGATGGTTCTACATAGGTTAAATAACCTATAGGTTAAATAACCTATGTAGAACCATCATAACACCCCATGTTTGCTTTACTGCGCAGACATTGAATAACGTTAACCACAACGGAATTGCAAAATAAGAGGTGCAAAATGTCTCTAATATCTAGAGTGGTAGAAAAGTTAAGAAACCAAGGCATTTTTTTCTCAAAACTTTAACACCCTGTATCTCGCAAAGAAAGCATTTTTGGACATAATTTAATTTGGAAATGTTTCTTGCATTTTTATAGAGTGTTAAAATAAAAGTACCAACTAAAACATAACCCCGTATTGAAATACACAAAACAGCTGTATTTTAAAAATTATATTGCTTAAAATTTGGCAACACAAGATTTCAAGTTTCTGTAATGTTGGGGGAACCAAGTCCTTATTAAACATGCAAATTCAATCATCAATTTTAGGCGTTCAACTAATTATAACCGCAAAAATGTTGATTTTGTATACAGGATTCATAAAAACCTAAAACATAATTTTTCTCCAAGTGTAAACTACCTTTTTATTTTTCATTTTGAAGTAAAAATAGCATTTAGAAAATGTATTTAGAATAGCATTTTAAATGAATTTATTGTTACAGGAGTATCAAAAAGTTTCATAAAACTGATTTTGGAGTTATCGAAAATTAATTATTTTAAATGTTTATAATAGGTTTGTTTCAGCAGGCTGTTAAAAATGTTTGCAACCGTTCGGATTCTACGCACGTCAAATTTGTCGTTCAGCAGTGCCATGTTTCTAACATTATACAATTGTTTGTTGTTCCAGCAGTAGTTTTAAGATGTTGGAAACATGTTGGAAACTGTTTGAAAAGTTTGCAAACTTTCTTCAAACATTACTACGACAAATTGTTAACTTAACCTTTTCTTGTATTGACGTATAAGCAGTATGCACGCCTTGTTTATTTTTCGTTCCAGAAGAAAACTGTTGCCAACATTTCTGACTAATGTTCGTAACAATTTCTGCGTTTTTCGATTGTTGCTAACATGTTTCCAATATTCTGCTGGAACAAACCTAATAAAATGACCTAAAAAACTTTCATAATTTGCTTTTCAAACACCTTCTTTCTTCAAATTCCTACACAGCACAATGTTTCAGCTCTAAACGAATGTGATCAAGGCGTTTTCGCCAAATTATGGAGTTCAATAAAATTTTGTATTACTGTTTTACTTTCAAGTACTTTGGCCTTAAATTAATCCTATCGATAATTTTCGTGATACAACAAAATTATTCCACAATTATGATAAACAAATAATGTGATAAAAATAATTAGTTCTTAAATAACAATAAGGTGTACGTCATTATTTTTTAAAAAGTTAAAATTGTCATATTTGCATGGAGACAATTAAAAAATAACTTAGATTATTTCCCTCACTATACCGGGTATTTCTCATAGATGGTTGGATGGTCTCCTTATAACTTGTATACCTTTTAGGATAGAAAAAAAATTTGGTTTGTCGATATTTGACATAAATATGGATTAGTTGGTTTATTCAATTGTGGTCTATTACTTCCGGTTTAACCGGAAATGACTGCTACTTTTAAATTTTAAATGGCACCACTGGTATATTTTATCTTATTTTGATAGAACATGAGATTCTAAATGAAATAACACCTAATGTAATTATTTGATATTTTTGCTGTTAAAGTTTTATTATTTTTTTTAATTTCATTTTAGAGTGCCATGATTAATCTAAAAAGGTTTATTAGGCCAAGGAGCCATGAAAAAATTAAATTAATCGTTTTTTATCGTTATGGATTTAAAAGCAATAGAGAAAGAAATAAAGGTGGTGCCTCTTCCGCGCTCTCGCTTGCACTTCAAGCTTTAAATTGAACGCCGCATGAGTCATGTTTTTTGTGCGTGCAGCCGGTTCCATCGAATTATAGGAAGTTATAACGTCAAAAATATTAAAAGATAAAATACGACACAAGAAAAATAGATAGACAAATGTCACAGTGCCCTGAAAAGGCTTCTAAAAGACCCCGATAGAGGCGCTTAAGATGCATCGCTAATCCTCAATTAATTTATTTTCAATTTGAATTTTAGTGGAGCAGCTTTTAACTACCCGGCTGTTACCCAAGTAACGTTACCCGTTGACCACTCAGAAGGACCAACATGGGATCCAAGAAACAACATGTTATACTGGGTGGATCTTGGAAATGGAAAAGTCCTTAGTTACAACTACAACACAACCCAAACTCACTCTATAAGTTTCAATGGTGACGTCACTCCAGTTATTACATCTAAAAACAAAACAAATTTGTTTGTTGTCGGGCTGAACCTGTCGGTTGTTGCTTTCAGAATGGGATGGTAGAAATAATGTAACGAAACAAAAGGTAGGTATATAGGGTGGTTTCTAAATAATCTAAAATATTTAAGAGAGTAATTTTATCTTAAGTGTTTTTTAAGTAATATTTACCTAGATTTAAAAACTTAATTCGATCAAGATATTTAATGTATGTGTTTATCTACAAAGGTAAATGTTGCGACAAACTGTTATATCATATCAATTTTATAATGAAGTTATGTATACCGGGTGTCAATGATTCTATCACTACGTTTATATCGAATAGTTGAAGTTAGCTTGAGTTAAACCGGCTTTTAAAAGTGGCTTGAAAGAAGCCTGAAAATAAGTAGGGTTGACTTCACTGAATCCAATTAGAAACACGATATAGACGATTCAAGCGGGTTTAATACCTGCCTAACTTTAGATGAATGCTTTCTCGAACGTCATCAGTGTCAATTTCATATATGATTTTGACATTTTCATACAAAATATGAGTGGAAAAACAGGTGAAAAAACGGGACGAAATAAAAAGTGAGGTTTGTTTTTCATTTTATGTCTACTGTAAAGTTGGATGCAAAACTGCAACATGCGTACGACGATGGCCTAAAATGTGCTTGACCACTATTTTCAATCGACTTTCAAGCCACCGAAATAAACACGTAGACTTGAAATCGCTTCAAAGCCGCTTTGTTTTCAAGCCAGCTTAAACTATTCGATACGTAGTATATTAGACAAGCCATAACGTCTAGAATATTGGATATATCAAAATGGGACTTGATATAAGTAAATGATATAAGAAGAGGAGAATTTTAGCATATTTCTCACTTTTTGCTTATTTCCGGTTATGAATTTTTGAATGGAACACCCTTTATTAACATTTATGGATTCCCGAAACAATTCTTAATAGTAATTTGACATTTTAATAAGTTTTTACGCCTTCTTGATTTTTTTAAAAGTCATTTGTAGTACTGTATCAGAGACAACAATGAGACGAGCAACTAAATGTAAATAAATTATCCGAGAGAGAGATAGCTGCTGGGCCTTCCTTGCCTGTCTTCAAGGAAGGTAAACGCAGATGGCGCGTGAGTCGACTTTATCGTTTGCGCGCCAAATTCAAATTATATACCTGTGCTATTTTTTGCCCTTAATGTTAGGTACTTGTTTTTGTTTCCTATTAATATAAAATATTAGGGTTTAGTTCAATAATTACACACACCTAATTAAAAATGTCATTTATTTGGTTTTATAAAGATTTTTCTTACAGATAACCATGTCAATATTACCTTAAATTATCTGTTGAAAAGCACAAATTTAATATATACACTGTGATCACTAATAAAAGTCAATATTCAAGGTCCAATTAAAGGTAAAAACCACGAAACACACATTAAATCACAGAAAATATAAACAAATCGGCCATTAAAAATATCAAACACAAATATCGAATAACATTTCGGCGTGACTGCCTGCGGCAACGTTTGTCAAGTTAAAAATATTCGATTCATGGTATATTTTCTTTCTCCTAATTAGATGTGAGCCAAAAGGACATTAAAGTTTACATGCAGAAATTGTAAACAACTTGGCAACCAGGGCAAAGCGATCATTGCTCCATCTACGATAGCCTGCCATGATGAAAGACAAAGACATATTTATTGGAACTTGCGTTAAACCAGAAAGAGATAAATACAATGGACAAATTGTTGGGACCAGTTACTCGTCTCATTGTTGTCTCTGACTGTATCTAGAGTGGCTCTGATTCTTTATTCACGATTTTTTTAAATCCGATTGCAAATAAACTGGTATCGTTAGATTCATCAAATAATGCTTTATTTCAAAAGTGCGTATCTAAAGGGTTACAATTGGAAAAAAATAGTTAGACACGAAAATGTTAATTTACTAAACTGTTTTATTCCTAATCTTTCATCAGTCACTAAAAACCTTGTGATTGTATTTTTCTAACATCACCTAGGGTCACTAGATTAATTTACGCCCAATCATGGCTACCTAGATGCTACCTAGATGTAATATTAAAAATGACTCTATAAAAATTAAGTAACCTTAACAAACTTTTTAAAATGTCACATTCTGAAAGTTTAATTTATTTTTGTTAGTGCATTTTACTAAAAGGTTTTGTTTAAAAATAGTTTTTTTACTATTAATTTATTTTTATGTTTAATCATCTTTTTATTTAAGGTACTGACAAGTGTACCAACAAAATCAGCTCACAGCAGGTTTAACGATGGAAAAGCTGATAAACAAGGCCGTCTTTGGTTCGGTAAGTTTTCTTATTGATATTTTATTTATACAGAGTTTAAGAAGTAACGTGAAGGTACAGGGTATTCCATTTAAGCGGGAAAACGGCATATTTTTCGACTTTCCCCGTATTTTTCAAGACATTTAAAATAGCCAATCGATGAATTTTTAGATCGGAAAATTTAAAAATCGTATTAAAAAAACAAATGCATGAAAAAGAATAGACTAACGCCATAAAGTTGAGGTTTTAAAGTGGAACATCCTTTTCAGGGGTACTATACAGGGTGTCCGGGAAAATGTGGGAAATCTCTCGCACACGTATGGAACAGATGAAAATAACACGACAAGTTCCTATAAAATTTTTCCGTTTAAGCCCCCTGCGGAGATATGATCCCCTAAAGGGGCAGCTAGAAATGGATTTTTCGTGAATAACTTTTAAAGCGCTCTGTATAATTTGATAATATTTTAGTACGATGCATACTAGTAAAGACCTCTTAAAATAGTGCCCTTGAAACTTATGTCGCTTCTTTAGTTTGCCAGGGACGGACTAGTTTTCGCACATTATTGATAATATTTTTACGCCCTGTATGGTGAAGACACAAAAAATATGTTTTGGGTAGTTTAAACCTTTTGCTAAAAAAGGTACTCTTGTTTGACATCGATAAAATGAGCCGTATTCGAGTAAAAAATTATTTTAACAATAAGAGTTTATTTTTTCCTGACCTGCTACGAGAGGACTTCAATACTGAATCAAAAATTACAAATTGCATCGAAAATAAAATATTGTATTATTAAACAAAAATAAACTCTTATTGTTAAAATAATTTTTTACTCGAAAACGGCTCATTTTATCGATGTCAAACAAGAGTACCTTTTTAGCAAAAGGTTTAAACTACCCAAAAACATATTTTTGTGTCTTCACCATACAGGGCGTAAAAAATATTATCAAAAATGTGCGAAAACTAGTCCGTCCCTGGCAAACTAAAGAAGCGACATAAGTTTCAAGGGCACTATTTTAAGAGGTCTTTACTAGTATGCATCGTACTAAAATTTTATCAAATTATACAGAGCGCTTTAAAAGTTATTCACGAAAAATCGATTTCTAGCTGCCCCCTTTAGGGGATCATATCTCCGCAGGGGGGTTTAAACGGAAAAATTTTATAGGAACTTGTCGTGTTATTTTCATCTGTTCCATACGTGTGCGAGAGATTTCCACATTTTCCCGGACACCTGTATATGCGAAATTCAAGTTTAAAATTAAAAACATTAATTTCGGGTCTAAAATTAAAAAATAACCATAACGTATTATATATTTTTATAAAGCTCTCATCCTTTATATTTTAAAATATACAGGGTGTTCCATAAGAAAAATCTATGTTTGGTTCATATCTCGAAAAAATTTAGCAAATGTTCATACCTTGGCACTTTTACTGTAACTATATCTTCGGGTAACCATTTGTAGGTACCATGGGTGAAGATGCTACAGGAGTTCCACCAAATGCTGGGGTGCTCTACAAAATTACTAAAGCAATGTTACAGTAGAACTTTCTCCTGTAAATATCAGCAATGGTTTGGCATGGAATAAGGCTAACAATAAGTTTTATTACATTGATTCCCCTACTCTTAAAGTAAGTATGTTTACTAGGCTGGGTCAATAAAACAAACATTTTTTTCTAACGGTACTATAATAGTATTTTACGTTATAAGTCCGGTAGGTGACTTATTACAGTACAAGATGTTTACGGACGAGGCGACGCAGGAGCCGAGTCTGGAATATAAACAAGTATAGAAGGAACAGTTTAAAAACGTAAATTCGGTGCTCTTTGATAAGAAAAAAAATCAAAAAAGTTTAAAGCAAATAAATCGGCATGCTTGTCTTCGCGGCCGCCTTTGCTATATTTCTTTTATGATATGCCGGTTGATGCAGCTGGACATCGCACTATGGGATAGAAGTTAATTTTTTGGTCAAAATTCTGAAACTTACCAATCTAACTTAAAATGAGGTGGTTTTTACTGGAAAAATATCATAAATTATTACAAATGCTTTTTGGAAACCTAAAACTTACTATATGGTATTATAAATTTACACCTCAACATTATTATTTTTATTGTACAAAATAAACTAAAATGTCAGCTTGTTTGGTTAATTCGGTAGTATTCTAATCAGTAATCCGATGATTATTATCTCATATGATATACAGGATACGACAATAGGTATGATTTTTTAAATGAAATACCCTGAATATTATATCACCACCAAAAAAATCTTTTAAAATGCTTTAAAAAAATACTACATTTGATGTGTCTATCTCAATTAGTTTCGGAAATATGACCGTCCAAATCTGAATAATAATTTTAAATTATTCTTAGAAGCGTAATAGAGATACATCTTCCCAACTTTTTTATTTTTTAACGTATAAAATAAATAAAAAACACTGTTTTGTTGGGTAGATTCTGTAGAATCCATATCTTTCATCAGAATGCTTTTATCTTTTAGGATATACAGTGTAGGACAAAACATATTAAATTTTAAAATGGAAAACCTTGTAAATTAAAAAAAAATCTTGTATCTGTCCTTACACTCAGAAGTAGCAAAAAGTAGGAAGACAATTGTAAGTACAAAAACTGATAAAATAAAGGTAAAAAAATCTTTGACAAAAGTAGCGAGACTTCGCGAGACTGCATCGAAAACACAATAGCTCTTATTATTGAAACTCTTTTACTGTTTTTAGTAAACAAGGCTAATAATAAACTAAGTAGATTAAATGTTGTATATTTATGTTTACTTAAAATACATTTTCAAATTTCTTATTATCCCAATAGAAGTCGTCATATCCTTTTATAATTTTGCGTACATGTAGTTTGGAGTATCTACTTTGAAATATACAGCATGAGCCATTAAAATTTCAAAGTTGCTTTTTGGCCAAAATAATGAATTTCTATCCCATAGTATATCGGCGCGTCGCCGTAAAGGATAGCGGCGCGTTTGTATAAAATAGTCTGATTGCAGGCGGCCTTTTTATGTTTTTTGTATTATTTTCAAAGGGTACCGAATTTGCGCTTTTAAAATGTTCTTACTATACTGTAATAACACCTAACGGACGTGTATCGTATGATATTTTATTTCATACTATCTTTATGAAAATTAATGAATAAATATTATTTATAAAATTTTAAGAGAACATGTTAGTTTCAAATCATTTTACTTAAATTACGTAGGTAACAGCCTTGTTCTCCATGTCATTGGTAACTATGATTATTCTTCGCTTGTCACTGTCAAATTAATAAAAAATATTATATTAGTTGTAGCTCCTAAACGGTATTAAATAGGTAACACTAGATAGGTCCAAATAAACTAGAAATTATCAAATTTAGTAAAACAGAATATTTTTGAAAATGTAACAAAAGTATATTTTATAGTAATATGATAATTTTCATTTACTAAAGTTGGTAGAAAAATATATTTTACAAGTAGAAGTTTCTAAATGGTATTAAATAGGTAACGCTAGATATTTTTTTTCCATGTATATGTAGATTGATATTTAAAAAAACTTTGCGGAAACGAATTACTATAATGTTTAAGCTGAATTTATAGATTGACGTTTAGGTTTCTGATATGGTAGATATATGGAAACGATAAACAGAAAATATCATCTTTTAACTGAAAACGTTGAACGGCAAACGGAAACAGAAACCACAATCTATAAATCTAGCTTTACTAAAAATACCATAGAAAAAAAAAAGAAAAATAATTGTTATTATTTCTACGCCCGTTAAGAAATAGTATATTACATTACAAGTGTGGAAAATGACTAATTTCACACGAGTGGGAATATTGTTACACGAGGCGTTAGCCGAGTGCGACAAACCCACGAGTGTAAGTCATTTTCACACAAGTAATGTACACTATTTTTCCTACGACCACAAGTTATTTACCAAAACAAATAAGAGTTGTTTGTCTTCACAGAAAAAAATAAGAAAACAATTGAAAACTTTGCATCACTAGGGTGATATATATATTTTTCCTTACTGCGATATATTATACTGTTTAAAAATATGTTTATATCAAAAATCACCTACCTAGTAGCTTTTTATCATTTTAGAATTAAAAAGGTCTTCATTTAAAAAATATTGCATGGCTTTTTCAATGTAAATCCAGTTAACAGCCTGGTCACTCCAAATTTATTTTAAATAACAATGACAGCGATGACAGCTTTATATTATATCTTTGCAACACTAGTGTTGTAAAGTACTTTGCAACACTAGTGTGATATAAGGCATTTTCTATGCATGAAAACAGTGTGCTATTTACTATTTTCACATGTGGTCGTAGGAAAAATACTGTTGTTTAATTGTTATCGTAAAGATAGGGTACTCCACCAGTGGCGTAGATACTATGGGGCTAGGCAGAGCAGTGCCCCGGGGCTCCTAAGGTCAGGGAAGCCCCTTAGAGTTGAGAAGGGCTCCCGGGCTTGGTAGTGAAAAAAAAAGTGTGTGAAAATAGGTGAAGACCATTTTTCTCAAAACATTTTGAGGTGGTCAGTGTCAGTATATGAAAATGTTTAATAAAGTACAATTTTATGCATTCCTGATGTCACACAACTAAAACAAAAGATATTACTTATGTATGTGTTACACGAATTCTTTTTATTTTATTTTTAGGTTGTTGAATACAAATATGATGACGCAAGGGGAAACATATCCAATCCCCGTGTTGCTTTCAATCTGAAAAACTATCCACAGCTTACTGGTGTGCCTGATGGAATGACCATCGACGCAGATGACAACCTCTGGGTTGCTTTGTATGGTGGAGGAGCTATACTTCATGTCAACCCATCGACTGGAAAATTGCTACAGGTAAATTCGACACTGCTACACATAACACATACTCTAAGAAACACCCAAGGAGATAAAATTTTAATAAGAAGCGCTTGATTTTTCATATTTGTCCGAAAATATGGGTTATCTTTGTGACGTCACCTTTTAGCCATAATATTTTTTTTATCTGACAAAAGGAACCGATACTTGAATAAAATAAAATAAAATCACTTAAAATGAACTAACCAGAACTATTTCACTGTGCAATAATTCTCATTTTTTTGTTAACTTAAAAAATGCCTATTACCAACATAATAAATTTAAAAAAATCATCAACTTTTTTAAATAGGCGGAATATTTGGTATTAAACTTAATAAACCCATATTTTAATTCAAAATCCAACGACATGTCACACTTGATGTTATGCGACGTTTCAATCCGAAAAAACCATCATTTACTATTGCGCTATTAAAATTTAAAATTGTATGTTTTAGTTATTAATACTAAATAGAAAAAATTGCTTTTTAATGTTTCAAAAATTATTAGAGCATTACTCTATAATTGTTTCGCCTTTCTAGGGCTTCATCAAGAGTACTTCCTATACTAAATTTAAAAAGAGAAATATTTACAAACAGAACCATTTAACACGTTTTTCCCAAAAGCTCTATAAAATATTATTAGGGGTTTTATTATGCGGCCCAGATGTGGTAATAAATTTATTTATAATTGGCATATCTGCGAAATTTATTTGATCATTGGTAGAAAGCGTTGTATTGTCTATAAGTGATTTTTTAATTTTTAGTTGTTCATATAAATTTAATTTTTACCTTTGTTTTCTCTATGGAGTAGTATAACATTATTAAGATCTTAAATTAATAAAATAAAACAAAAAATATACTTTGTTCATAGTCACTTTAATTGAATGTTTAGCCGTGACAGCTGTTTCGTAGTACAACTACATTTTCAAACGTACTGACAAACTAAAATTATTTTACTTATATATAAACAGTAATACCTAATAAAAAACATATTTTTTAAAAAAGGTTTTAAAATCAATATGGTACAGTTGTGAAATTTAAAGATTTTATTGCTACAATTTATAAAAGTTTTACAAGGGGTAGATTTCCTAGGTCAATCTGTGTGTTAAGCAGATGTACATTCTGTTTTTTATGTTTATAGATTTCAATATTTTCTAATGTATCTAGTTTTCGCCCTTTTGTTCTACATGTAATATTTTTAGGGTATTGATTTCTGGAAATTTGTGTCCGGTTTCCAGAAAATGGTTTGCGAAATTTGATGTTGTTTTCCCTAACCTATAACATGAGTTATGTTCTTTAAACCTAGTTTCGAAATTTCTTCCCGTTTGTCCAATGTAACAGCTATTACACTCTTCACAAGTAAGCTTATAAACTCCTGATTTTTTAAATTTATTTTGTTTATCTTTCACATTAAATATCATGTTTGATAATCGATTTGATGGTTTATGTGCTATTTTCTGGTTTTGTTTAGACAGGGTGTTCGAAATTTTTGTGATATTTGGCCAAAATAAGTTAGGGTTTTAAATGGTTGGTTTTGTTTTTCAGGTATTTTTGGGTAAATTTGGTTGAGGGTGAGTTGTTTACGTTTCTTATTAATTATAGAGTTTATTAAGGGTGGAGGATAACCATTGTTTTGAGCGATGTTTTTTATAGTGTTTAATTCTTTTTCTAAATTTTCTTTGGAAAGTGGAATGGAAAATGCGCGATGTATCATTGATCTGTATGCTGACATTTTGTGGGTAATTGGATGTAAAGAATCATTAGGTATTGTAATATCAGTAAAAGTTGGTTTTCTATAGATATCAAAATTTATGGTTCCGTAGTTAGTTTTTGTTATTTTAAGATCTAAAAAGTTAATGGAGTTTTGTTGTTCTATTTCCAAAGTAAATTTAATCTTAGGGTGTATAGAGTTAATATAATTAAGAGTATTTTTTAGCTCTATCTCGTTTCCTGAAAAGCCGACAAGTATGTCATCCACATATCGGTACCAAAATATAACATTATCTGAATGTTTGGAGTTTATAAATGATTCTTCTAGTTTTGACATAAATATCTCCGCCATTAAAGGGCTTAAAGGGGAACCCATAGCTAGTCCGTCTGTTTGTTTATAAAAGTTTCCATTATATTTAAAATAATTTTTGTCCATACATAATTTCAAAAGTTTTAAAATGTCCTCTTTAAGAGATGGGTTAATGTTTTTATTGTTTAGTTTTTCTGTTATAATTTTGATACAATCGTCTTTTGGTATATTTGAGAACATGTTAGTAACATCAAAGGATGCTAAAATTGCGTTTTCTGGTAGACTGAGATTTTTAGCTTTTTGTCAGGTCTATTGAATTTTGAACTGAAAATTTGGGTTTAAAGTTTAAGACATCTTTTAAAATACGGTTTAATTTTACTGATATTTCCCTTAATGGTGTATTTGAGTATGACACTACTGGCCTTATAGGAGCATTTTCTTTATGGATTTTTACTAAGCCGTATAAAATTGGTGGGGATGGGTTTTTGTTAATTAGAAAATAGTTTTCCCTATCAGAAAAAAGGTCGGTGTTTTTAGGGTATTTTTTAGTTCTACTTGTATTTTTTCGGTTGGATCTTTATTTAAGAGGGAGGGTTTTTCTTTATTTAGAAAATCATCCATTTTTTCTTGGTAGTGATTTTTATTTAATATAACTATGGAGTTGCCCTTATCGGCTCTAGTGACAGCTAGATCATTTTCTTTTATTTTCTTTTGGATGGACATAATTGTTTTCTTCTCAGGCGGTTGAAGGTTAGGTGGAGAAGTTTTAAAATTCTTAATTATACTTGAAATTTGATCTTTTGGTATATTATCTTTATTATTAAAAGAGGTTTCCACGTCTGTTATGATAGTTTCTATTGTGTTTTTAGGATTAATTATGGGGGATTATATTTAGGTCCTTTTTCTAGTAAATTTGTTTCAGTATGTGAAAATTCTGTATCTGATAAATTAATAACTCTGTTAAAAAATTTTATAGAATTGTTTGTGTTTGTGTATTTTTCGGGGTTTTCCTTTTTATGATTAAGTTGTTTAGCTTTTTGATTGAGTTAAATATTTTTTATGAATAATTAGGCTTATTTTGGATCTAACATTATCATCAAGGATATCAAATTCTATTGGATGGAGTTTATAAGTAAGTTCTGAGTGTAATACCTTTATATGAAGGGAGTAGAATGTCTCTTGTCCGGAACCATTTGCGGGATTCTTCTTTTAGCCATGTGATTTTCGCTGTGAGGACTGCCTTTTTCCGGATCTTGTTGTTGAACCGCACTTTATGTGTATGTACTTTGAAAAACACTGTTTTTTAAACATTGTTGGTTAAACCATGCGTTTTGTACTGCTATTCGTTGTTGAAGTCTTAGTTTGAAGTATAATTTGGACTGTTCTGCTGTACTTGTATCTTTAAAGAATTTATGGTTTCGTCTGTCTTGTGACCGTACATTTTAAATTAATAAAATAAAACAAAAAATATACTTTGTTCATAGTCACTTTAATTGAATGTTTACCGTGACAGCTGTTTCGTAGTACAACTACATTTTCAAACGTACTGACAAACTAAAATTATTTTACTTATATATAAACAGTAATACCTAATAAAAAAACATATTTTTTAAAAAAAGGTTTTAAAATCAATATGGTACAGTTGTGAAATTTAAAGATTTTATTGCTACAATTTATAAAAGTTTTACAAGGGGTAGATTTCTAGGTCAATCTGTGTGTTAAGCAGATGTACATTCTGTTTTTTATGTTTATAGATTTCAATATTTTCTAATGTATCTAGAAAATATGTTTTTATTAGGTATTACTGTTTATATATAAGTAAAATAATTTTAGTTTGTCAGTACGTTTGAAAATGTAGTTGTACTACGAAACAGCTGTCACGGCTAAACATTCAATTAAAGTGACTATGAACAAAGTATATTTTTTGTTTTATTTTATTAATTTAAAATGTACGGTCACAAAGTAACGGACGAAACCATAAATTCTTTATTATTAAGATCTATAAAGTGGTTTTGTTCTATACAATGTGTTGAAATGCCTGTGTTTTTAAACCATTTAAAATTGATGTTTTGTGTTCTTTTATTCTGTTTTTATGCTCCTTCCACTTTGACCAATATATTCCGCATTACAGTCTGCGCAATTAACTTTATAAACCAGAAAAACAGAAAAATTAGATATGTCAGGGGTTTATAAGGTTAATTGCGCAGACTGTAATGCGGAATATATTGGTCAAAGTGGAAGGAGCATAAAAACAGAATAAAAGAACACAAAACATCCATTTTAAATGGTTTAAAAAACACAGGCATTTCAACACATTGTATAATAGAACAAAACCACTTTATAGATCTTAATAATGTTAAACTACTCCATAGAGAAAACAAAGGTAAAAAATTAAATTTATATGAACAACTAGAAATTAAAAAATCACTTATAGACAATACAACTCTTTCTACCAATGATCAAATAAATTTCGCAAATATGCCAATTATAAATAAATTTATTACCACATCTGGGCCGCATAATAAAACCCCTAATAATATTTTATAGACCTTTTTGGGAAAAACGTGTTAAATGGTTCTGTTTGTAAATATTTCTCTTTTTTAAATTTAGTATACAAAGTACTCTTGATGAAGCCCTAGAAAGGCGAAACAATTGTAGAGTAATGCTCTAATAATTTTTGAAACATTAAAAAGCAATTTTTCCTATTTAGTATTAATATTTAAAAAATGTTTCACAAGAAACCAACTGCGGATACAATTCAGTGTATTGTATGTTTTAGGTTGTACCAATACCAGCTAGAGACGTAACTTCAGCGATGTGGGGAGGACCAAACCTTGACATATTATTTGTCACAACGTCAAGGAGAGATTTAACTGCAGATCAGCAGAAGTACTATCCAGCTGCCGGTAGCGTGTTCGCGGTTACGGGTCTCGGTACCAAAGGGTTACCAGTGTTCAATGCTGATATTGTAGGCTCCATCTAAGAGTCTTAATTTGGTTCTTGTGATTTTTACACCATTTTTTAAATTTAATAAAGAAGTTTTTACAGCTAAGAGTTTTAGTTTCCAATAGAGTAAGAGCTCGTGAGCGACAGACCGTCGTTATTTTGTAAAAGCTGAAAGTTCAGTGGCGGCGCCAGGGGTGGGTGCAGTTGAGCTAGTGCCTAACCTAAATTGTTTTTGCCCAACCTGCTAATTAATTAAGCAAGAAGTAAAGAAAAACAAAAAGTCTTGTTGTCTTAAAAAAAACAACATATCATTCTCATACACCATAATTCAGTTCATATTCAAATAATCCTAATCACGAAATTCTTAAATAAATGTTCTATGGCGCCATTATTAAAAATTAACAGTATAATGAGCTATGTCATAAGAAACGATTTTTAATGTAAAATTTAAACAAAAATACAACAGGCTTTAGTACCTATAGTCGAGAATTAAGTTAGTATATTCTACTTTAGTTCTTGTAACTGTAAAAATAGGGTTCTTGATATTTTGGAATTAGAAAAAAATCTAAAAAAAGGGAATTTTCTCCTCCTCTATTTAAATAAAGTGTGGAGTGTGCGATGTGGTAAAAATCTATGATTCAACAAAACAATTTAGACAAAATTGGTTTATTATTTTATTGATAAATATCAGGAACTCAAAAATATCAAAAATTCAAAATTATCAGCAACTCAAAACTATCAGAAAATCAAAAATATCAGGAACTTAAAAACATTTATACAAAACTAATTCTCTCAGGTCAAGCCAACCCACACTTTACTTATATATCCCCTTTAATTTTAGGTCGTAAACGCATTCCAAATGCATAAAAAAAGCCTGAGTTTTAATACGTCTCCCTGCATACAGAGCAGTAAATTGAAATCGTGATTTCACAATTTCCCTACCGAAAGGGTTGAAAGACACTCATTTGATATCAAGACTGGTGTAAACTAGTGTCACTATTTCCTATTTCTGAATAACAAACAGACCTATAGTTATATAATGTTCCAAAACACCTCGTATAAAAACACGTGTCTTCGTTTTTATACCTTTATTAACAATGGAACGTAACTATGGTTACAACAACGACAAAATCTACTCTTGTCAATGTCTCGAAGTTTACAACACAAAAGTCGAATTTATACTGACTGATCGAAGGCTTCCCGTCGCCCTTTTATAGTATGGTGGAAGAGTAAAGAATGATCTAGAATCTTCGAGAAATATCGTGAAAATTCCATAGTACAGGATGGCATAAAAGTTCATAATGGATAATTCGGGCGTTTTCGGAAACCTTCGAAAGTGATGAAAGAACTTGGAAAAATTAAGGTAAATTATTTAAATAAATTAACAAACTAAATTAAATGATCCTAACTCTCTAAAATTCTATAACCTAAACACATTTTTGAAAGTCTGTAACATTGCCCCCTTCCAAGTTTTGATCGTCTCGATCATGTATCTTCACTGTCTTGATAACGGCTTAGCCTTTCTAGATGTACTACTTTCATCTTTGCCTGTGGACTCTTCTGTATACGGTGAACCCCCTTGATTCTTCTCGTATTGTATAACGAAACGTCTTCACCTTCTTCTGAGTCTTCAAACCTTGCTTGATTAATGCTCTCTGAACTTGGCGGTAATATGACATCTTCTGCAAGTACCACTTCTCGAATTGTTGTTTCTTTACTTTTTGGAAATCTCATCACAATTTTCTCATTGTTAGTTCTCAGTACCCGTTGTGGAAGGTCTAGTACAAACTTCTGATTTTTCATAATGTCAAGGCCGAGAATAACTTCGTCCATTATATCGGCAACAAACACAACGTGTGTAAATGTTGTTGTTCCTAGGGTAATTCTAGCTTCGTGTATGCCTTGAACTGGTATGACTTCACCATTGGCAGTTTCCAAAATATAATTCTTCTCAGGTCGGCATATTATACAGTGGGATATGATGTTTGGCCTCACGATGGTATATGTAGAACCAGTATCTAGTACCATCTCACATTCTCGACCGCATAAATTTCCAGGTACTACCAAGCTGGAGCCATTGTTCTGTAACCGGGATACCCTAATTGTTGTTGTTGATGGTTCTTGGTAACACTTAGCCAGGTCTCGCCCCTTGAACTGGGCGTCTTCTGCACTACTGGAAGAGGCCTGAAAACTGGAGCAATTTCTCTGTATATGCCCCTCTTTACCACACTTCCAACAACGAATAATATTTCTTTTTTTAAATGTAACTCTGTTGTCTTTTTCAGTTTGTTGATTACGTATGATTTCTTGCAACTCCTGTATCATTCTGGTCAAATTAGTATATGGATTGCCATCTTTTGGTGGATAATTTGTTCTTCCAAGTCTTGCCTGAGTTCTGGATGTCCGCTTTGCTGTTTCAAACTGAAGTGCGTAAGCAAGAGCTTCAGAAATTTTCTTAAGCTTGGCCATTCTTAATGCTTGACTCATATCTGGATCACGTAGACCTTCAATAAAACTGCCAACAGCTAGTTCTTGTTTTATTTCTTCCGGGTAGGCTGGATATGACAGGTTAATTAGATGTACAATATCTGCTTCATACTCCTGTAGACTTTCGTTGTATTTCTGTCTTCGTCCATGGAGTTGCGCCTTATAGACTTCTTGTAGATGGGTTTCGCCGTACCTCATCTCCAGAAACATGACGATCGATTCATAATCGGACAACTTTTCTTCGGGAATGTTTCTTAACACCTCCATGGCTTTTCCTCGAAGAGCAAGTACAAGAGCTCGTGCTCTTTCTGTTGGGCTCCAGTTGTTGCCGTTTGCAGCTGCCTCAAATTGTCTAAGGTACGTAACCCATGGTACCTTTCCGTCAAAAGTTGGTGGTTTCATAACAGTTGCTGGAGTACCACATCCTGAGACTACCCCTTTACTGGCAATATTTTTAATTTGCTGCTGTAATTGTTGAACTTCCTGTTGCATTTGCTCTTTGACTTGTTGAACTTGATCTTGGACTAGTTGCACCTGACTATGAACCAATTGTACAGTCTGCTGCATTTGTTCTTCCACTTCTTTAACATCCTCTTTGGTAAGTTTTAACTCAAGCAACATCATTTCATCTTGACCGTTATAAAATTCCCCTTTTAGATTTTCTCTGATCTTCACCATCATCTCTTTTAATTCTTGCTTCATTTCTTCTTGACTGGTTCGAATTTCAAGCTTTATTTCTTCTAAACTGGACTTCATTTCGTTTTTAAAGTCTTCTTGTTTTTCTATCATTAGTTTCATAAGTGCACATATTTCCTCCATAGCTTCAGTCTGCTTTCTTGCTCCTACTGGCATCCAATCTTCGTAACCACTTCGGCTTCCTCGGGTAATCTCGTTCCGCTTCACTTTCTTTGGGTGACTTCGTTCCGCTTCCGACACCAAATGTTCCAAAACACCTCGTATAAAAACACGTGTCTTCGTTTTTATACCTTTATTAACAATGGAACGTAACTATGGTTACAACAACGACAAAATCTGCTCTTGTCAATGTCTCGAAGTTTACAACACAAAAGTCGAATTTATACTGACTGATCGAAGGCTTCCCGTCGCCCTTTTATAGTATGGTGGAAGAGTAAAGAATGATCTAGAATCTTCGAGAAATATCGTGAAAGTTCCATAGTACAGGATGGCATAAAAGTTCATAATGGATAATTCGGGCGTTTTCGGAAACCTTCGAAAGTGATGAAAGAACTTGGAAAAATTAAGGTAAATTATTTAAATAAATTAACAAACTAAATTAAACTAACTCTCTAAAATTCTATAACCTAAACACATTTTTGAAAGTCTGTAACAATAATATAAAACCCCGATTGGGGTACTTTTAACCACTCATGGAATTGCTTTATGTTAACCTCACTTTTAAATCAATAATAACAAAAATATTTTAAGGTTTTTAAATATAGTAATTTAATGTAATATAGGGACAATATGGTTTGCCTGGATACGCTTCGAATTAAGTACTTACCCAAGGAACTTTCCGAAGCCCAAAAGAAGATTTTGTGCGGCATTTTGGAGCGGTTAAAGTCAAAGTGATCACATCAAAAGCTAAAGCAACTTCTGTAGTTTACGCAAAATTTGAAAATCAAGACATTGCCAAAAATGTTCTGTTTAGATTACACCAGTTAAATGTATTGAACTGTATATTATGCGTAGAATATGCAGAAACAGATATCCTACAAGGTGCACTTACCAATAAGAAGATCGGAGATAGCAAAGATGCTCCAGATAAGAAATTTTTGAAAAATTTCATTACCAACATCAATGCTTTCAACGATTCTGTTGGCTTTCATCAACCCCCACCTTCACATTTAAAATACAGTTACCCAAAAGCAAACCGCTCTACAATTAACAACATAGCGCATGCTTTGGCTACGGTCCCCAGATTTTATACGCAGGTTCTTCATCTAATGAACAAAATGAACCTTCCCCCACCTTTCGCCATGCCTGAGCCTCCAGTAAGACTTATACAACCATTGCAACAGCCAGCTGTAGTTCAAAAACAACAAGAAGTTCTTGAAAAAAAGAAGGAGTCTTCCTCCGAGTCTGAACTTGAAAGTGATGGGGAATCGAATAAAACTAGTGAGGTTGTTCCACAGAAAAGAAAGCTGCCACAGAAAAAAGTTGTAAAAAGACCTAAGTTTATTAAGACACCGGTTGTGCAGTCTAGTGTGCCGTCTAAACCAGTAGAAAAACCAGAAAATGTATTTGAAAAGGTAAGATTAAAAAAGATCCTAAAATTTTTTTCTATCTGTCTCTTTAAATAGAACTTTCACATATTTGAATGACAGCTTCAAAAAGCTCGGATTTCTCTTTTGAGCCAAAAAGTATTTTTCTTCTTCTAATTTATACACTTTTATGCGTCCCAAATCCTACCCCCATTGAAATATTGTTCTCATATCTGATGCATGGCGTCCCCCACGACCTTTGGCATTCTTGATTCCATTCAGAAAAGAGCTATTCGTCTCATTAATAATCCTTCACTTACAGAAAGGCTTCCGTCTTCCGCTAATCGTTGGGCTGTGGGGGATTTCTCGCTTTTTATAGGTATATGGCTTCTGCTCTGAAGAATTGTCCAGTATAATTCCTCCACTCATGGTTTCCAACAGAGAAACTCAAGGTGCCGCACGTAGGCAACCCTATATGGTCTAACTGGACAGGCCCCGAACTTCCCACTTTGTTCGTTCTTTTAACCCTAGAGTTTTTGGAATGTGGAACCTGCTGTCCAAGGAGTTTTTCCTTCCCCCAAATTTAGGTATTTAAGTCCTGTGTCAACAAACTTCCATAAGACACCCATGGTACATTAGTACCTATTTAGGCTTTTAGCCTTTGTAGATTGTCCGAAGATACTTATATAAAAAAAAAGAAAAGGTAGGTGTTGTTAAAATTTTGTTTTTGTTAATAATTTTTTGAAAATCCTAAATATCTTAAAGACCTTACATTTTTGGTATAGGAATCTCTAAAGAACTTACCTTATTTTTATTCACGTCAAGTCAAAAACTGAACTAATATACAGGGTGATACATTAAAAAAACATACCTAAGTTTGACATGCATCTTTTTTTTTAATTATATTTTTAGGTGGAAGTACAAACACAAAAGAAGATTGAGTTAAGAGTGATGCCAGAATTACCTCCAGACCCTCCAAAAAAGAACCTAGTAAAAAGATGTATTACCTCATACTGAACCCCTGGCCAATCCTAAACCAAGCATTGTTTCCCAGAACCAAATGTATTGGAACAAGCTAAACAAGAACAAAATATTAGATCTAAAATGGTTGAAACACCTAAAAAGCACCAAAAATCGATTTCAGTTACACCTGTTTCAGCTGCAGTTGAAACTAAGGTCTCTGTAGATAAAATGCCCAAACACAAAATTGTTGAACCTGTAGTAACAAGGAGAGAACAAGAGGTTAAACCCCAAGTTGAACAAATGAATCCGTCTTCTGTGAGAATCCAGAGCACAGAACCTTCGAAATTGCTATTAAAAAGTAGTTTACAAGAGCAGCCGATTCAGAATCAAGATAGATTAGCAAATGTAGATCTTCAAAGGCAAAGGCAGGAGACCAAAGAAAGTCTTCAACCTTTACAACAGGTAATTACTTTTAGAATTTTAGACTATCAATGTTTTTTACTTTACTAAGTTTTTTTAACTATTTTTTTTTTTAGCTAATTAAGTAGTTATTATGTTCCCTTGATATTTTACCGCAAATCCAGTTTTAACGAAAAAACTAGCTCTAACTTATCTCGCGACAAAATTTAAAAATCTCTACTTCCCCGTACTTCCCCATACTTCCCGGTACTTCCCCACACTACCCCCTACTTACTCATACTTCCCCGTACTTCCTCATAGTTTTCCGTACTTCCCCATACTACCGCATACTTCCCCATTCTTCCCCATACTTCCCCATACTTTTCCCATAATTCGCCGGATCTCAACAAATAATTCTCCAGGGGTTTTCTCCTCGGGACTGCCTCAAAAAGAAATAAAAGTCTCCACTTTTCTTTTTATCTTCAGTATACCTGTAAAATGTTTATTTTTTATATTTCCAAGAGTTATATATAATTATTAGGAATAAATTTTTCTTTTTAAAGTAAAAGCACGTTTGCGCTATTCAGTCTGTCTCTGTTGTTTTAGAACTAATAAGTTTAACATGGATGGAGTGAAAATAACGTTGACCAATCGAATATTGATCGTTGATGATCAGGGTATTCGGTTCTTTCGATATTTGGCCAGAAATGCACTAGTGCCGAAAAGTTAGCTGTAAAACTATGTCGCGACAAAAAATGCGCAAAATTTAAAGTTTCTGGAGACTTTTCTAAATGCAACATCTAGTGCAATATATAGTATTTTTTCTCCTCTATACGTTGCCGTATCAATAATTTGTTCAGGGTATTCGGTTCTCTAAATATTTGACTGCAAATGCACCAGTAACGAAAAATTAGGTCTAAACCTATCTCGCGATAAAAAGATGCAAAAATCTTAAGTTTTCGGAAATTTTTCGATTTCCAATATAAGATCAAAACTGTAGTATCTTTCCTCGTTGTTTTTTTTTTCTTCTGATATTATCACATAATATTGTTTATGCCTATACAGACGGCCACCAGACGGACAACCAGATCTGAATCTATCAGAATGCAACAAAAAGTAACCTTAGAAGAGCAAAAGCAGCAAACACAAGATCCGATGTTACCAACGCCCCAAAGACAAAAAGAAACGAGGGAGGAACCACAAGAAAGTAATACATCTCTACAACAGAGGGCGCCAGAGAGACCTAACAGGCCAACTGTTAAAGTCGACGCGTCAGAGGGCCAACAGAAAGTTAATTTGGAGGAAGTAAAACACCCGCAGAAAGAAATAGTCCAAGAGCCAGAAAAAATAAGTCGAGGACCCGAAGAAGCTAACCAATCTTTACAGCAGGTAAGTACAAAGGTTCTAGTCAGTGGCGACTCGTCGGGGAGGGTTTTGAAACGTCCTTAAATGTTTTAATATTTTACAACTATACAGGGTGATTTAAAAATTGATCATAGAACTTAAGGCGGTGATTCCACATAAAGTGGTAAATTTATTTTTTAACGGTTTTATTTAGCTTACCCAATTTATTTATTTATTTTTTTGCTTGTTCGGGTCAAATTTAGTAATTGGAATTTGACGCCTTATTTGAAGACAGATCGATCTGATATTTGGTACACACTCTTAATCTTGATGACAATACAATATAATACATTCTTTATGATTGTAAATCCAAGATGGCCGCCGGTACAAAATGGAGGATTACATATTACTTCACTACAGCGTCAATATGGGTATCAAATGAAAGGGCTTGATTGGTAAAATGGAGCTCATGATAAAAAAATTAAATTCCAAGATGGCCGCCGCCACAAAATGGCGGATGACATAATTTTTCCACAACAACCACAATGAAAGGGCTTGATTAGTAGATTTTTTATCTTTGGACAAACCACGAAGGCTAAAAGCCTAAATACTAACGTACCGTGGGTGTCTTAAGCGAGATAAGAGGGAGTTTGTTGATGCGGGACTTAAATACTTGAAGATTTGGGAGGGGACGGGCAGCACGTTCCACATTCTAAAAACTCTAGGGATTAAAGAACGAACAAAGTGGGAAGTTCGGGGCCTGTCCAGTTGGACCGTTTAGGGATGCATACGCGTGGCAGCACGAGTTTCTCTGGTGGGAACCGTGAGTGGAGGAACTATACTGGACAATTCTTCAGAGCAGAAGCCATGGAAGTACCTATAAAAAGCGATAAATCCCCACAGCCCGACGATGGGCAAGAGAGGGAAGCCTTGCAGTAAGTGAAGGATCATCAATGAGACGAATAGCTCTTCTTTGAATAGAATCAAGAATGCTTAGGGTTGTGGGGGCGCCATGCCTCAGATATGAGAACAATATTCCAAGGGAGGTCGGATTTGGGACACATACAAAGTGTATAAAATAAAAGGGAAAAAATACTTTTTGGCTCAAAAAAGAAATCCAAGCTTTTTTGAAGCTGCCGTGGCTATAGATACAATGTGTTTATGCCAGTTGAGTTTACTTTCAAATGTGACGCCCACAAGATTGAAGGTGTCCTGGCTCTGTAGACTTGGCCGCTCATAAGTAGAGGACGAGTATTTGATGACTCTTTTCGCGACAAGAAACATGATTGTGTTTTGGATGCATTAAAGTGGACGAGATTTTTGGCGCCCCAGTCCAATATTAAATTAAGATCCTGCAAAAGAGATATCTGCATCACTCTGCGTTTGTTTTCCAAGTCAGGTTTAGTGATGGGTTTAGGAACCTGAAAACTGGAGTGAAGGGTACTATCGTCGGCGAAACTATGAATGGAATTAGTTGTGGACGAGAGAAGGTCGTTGATGTGAAGAAACAATGTTGGTGCCAGAACTGAGCCCTGAGGGACTCCAGCATTTACTTGGTGAAAGCTTGAAAAATGGCCGTCCACAATAACTGATATACGACGATCAGATAGATAACTAGAGAGCCAAGTACAGAGTTTAGTTGAAAGACCATAGGAGGGAAGTTTATTAAGAAGTGCGGCATGCCAGACCTGGTCAAAAGCTTTGGATATATCAAGAGCAACGATCTGGGACTCACCTAGAAACTCAAGATACTTATTTCAGCAGTGTGATAGGAAGAAAAGAAGATCTGCTGTAGATCTTGTGTGGAATAGAGCTCATTCTGAAAAAAAATAGTCTTTTAGGCATATATGTTTGAGGAAGGACAAGCCCTTGTTGCTTTGAGTCTAAGAAAGGATTATGTGTAGAAGAATTAGATTGCAATAAATTGTGAGAAAATAAACCATCTAATAGTGAAGCAATAAATGAACTCAATGGAATAAGAAGTATCAACTAACAACAAAACTAAATACTTGAAAATGAATTATATAGAAAAAATGTTAAACGGTTTTATTACAATAAAAATGATGAAGGTTATTTGCTAAAATCTAAAAAATAATTCGGTAATTTCTAGTTACCAGATGGCACCAATCTTGTCATCAATCTGGGGTATTGATTAGACAAATAATAAAATCGTTGGGCCCACTGTATCTAGAGTAAATATTGATGGTAGTTATTTAGGTACACACCAAAAAAAAAACTTTTAATTTATATTTTGGCGTGAACCCAAATAACTACCATCAATTAAATGAATCCGCCAAACCAATACAGAACATATCTTTAATTAAAAGTAAATATTATGACAGAAATTTCACGTGCCCAACGATTTTATCAGTTGTCTGATTAATACTCCAGATTGATGAGAAGATTGGTGCGATCTGGTGGCTAGGACTTACCGAATTATTTTTTAGCTTTTAGTGCATATCCTTCATAAGTTTTATTTTTATAAAACCGTTAAATTTTTTTTTGTTAATACTTTATTCCTATTTGATTACCACTAGCTACCAGATAAGAAGGTATCAAAGAATACTGAAGGTGTCAGCTTAAGAATTAATAAAACATTATTAAATAAATTTAAAAGGTTCTCAAAATATCCCCTATTTCCTTCAATACATTTCCTTACACTGTTCTTTATACCATAATTTTGTTATGTAAAATCATCGCCTTACATTTCCTGGTCGATTTTTGAATCACCCTGTATATAAACTATTTACTTTTTATTTCCTCAAATACTATTTTTTTTTTGGTATGTATATAGGTTGAACCAATGGAAACTTCCGAAGTTATTGCGGAACCAACTTCACCGGAAGACGAATACCCGTGCATTTCATTGGAGGAATTAGCGGCCAATCAGATCACTGATCTGACCGTAATGCCGGTATTCAAAAACTACACTCCAGGGGAACCAACGAACAAACTTTATATTAAAAATTGCGCCAAGACTGTCGCTGTGCAAGATTTGGAGTATATTTATAATAGGTAGGTTCCAAGGAGATAAACTCTCTAATAAGGAGCGCTCGATCCCGTTTAAGTCGCTAAATTTTGTGACGTAATCTTTTTCCAAACTCTTTTTTACAATCGTACAGGAAATTCTTATTTCTCACCTTCCAAAACCCCGTTCAGCCGAATATTGTGACAATGGACTTATTATTTATAAAAAACTAAAACCGAAACAATTTTTTGACACCCTGTATCTCCAAAACCATTCAATTTTTGACTAAGATAAATTGGGTTAGATCGTCATTTTTTGAATTGTTTTTTTATAAAAATTTGAGGACTTTAGTAACACAGCATAAACCAAATTTTAGACAAGAAATGACAGATTTAAACGTCAAATTGACAGTTGATGCCCTTTTGAAAAGAAAAATTAAATGGAAAAGGGGGTCTTGTGGCACATCATTTTAAAGCTCCTGACAAGTTCTTTAGACCCCCAGAATATAAAGTGAATTCCTTTTCCTCCCACAAAATGGCGGTACTTTGAAAATTTCCTGAATGCATGATTTGGATGGCCATATCTCTAAAACTAATAAAGGTATATGGTAATTAAAAAGGTCATAAGGTCATTAAAAAAATCTATACTTTTTGTCCTACCCTGTATAGTATCACACACCTAATAAAAATGTCATTTATTTGGTTTTTATAAAGATTTTTTCTTACAGATAACCATGTCAATATTACCTTAAATTATCTGTTGAAAAGCACAAATTTAATATATACACTGTGATCACTAATAAAAGTCAATATTCAAAGTCCAATTAAAGGTAAAAAACCACGAAACACACAATAAATCACAGAAAATGTAAACAAACTGTCCAAACAAATCGGCCATTGAAAAATATCAAACACAAATATCGATTAACATTTCGGCGTGACTGCCTGCGGCAACGTTTGTCAAGTTAAAAATATTCGATTCATCGTATATTTTCTTTCTCTTAATTAAATGCGAGCCAAAAAGGACATTAAAGTTTACATGCAGAAATTGTAAACAACTTGGCAACCAGGGCAAAGCGATGATTGCTCCATCTAAGATAGCCTGCCATGATGAAAGACAAGACATATTTATTGGAACATGCGTTAAACCAGAAAGATATAAATACAATGGACAAATTGTTAGGTCCAGTTACTCGTCTCATTGTTGTCTCTGTTCTGGAGTTATAAAGTACTCGTCAGGAGCTTTAAAATGATGTGATACAAGACCCCTCTTGCCATTTAATTTTTCTTTTTAAAATGGCGCCCAACTGTCAGTTTGACATTTATATCTGTCATTTTCTGTTTAAAATTTGGTTAATGTTGTCTCACTAAAGTCCTCAAATTTTCGTGAAAAAATACCAAACAATGCAAAAGTTAGGAGATGAGGTCCTGAATTTAGACAAGCACTGTATTTAAAAAAACAAGTAGTTTTTTTGGCCCAGTCCATTGACCTTATTAATTTCCATAGTACACAACTGGGTGAAAAATGTCAATCAGCTGATTGTAGGGACTTTTCTTTTTAAAAATACCGGGATTCAGGTAAGCCATTTAAAATTGTTAGCTTATATAAACTATAGAAAATATTGTTGGTTCTGATATGGGAAACAAAGTTCTTATATTTTTGTCTCCATTGCAAATAGTGCTTTTCTTAAAATAAAGAAAATATTACATTTTATCTATCTAGAACATTAAGTTAAAAGTTGACATGTATATATATTTTTTAATAAAAGTTTTAAATTCTTGGGCATAGAGGCTCCTAAATGACAAAGAAAAGAAACAAATACATAACCTGGTAAAAACGACTACTTGGCTGGTTACTTTAAAATTACGGTGTCTTCAAATAAACGGATAACCCCGGGTCGCAATGAAGACGGTGACACGTGTTTCATCCTTGTTGGGAATCATCACAACCGCTGTACATTGCTGACAACTTGACTATGTTTCTAGTCGCACAAACATAATCCCTGTCGAAACTCAAAGTCGGTCTATATAAGGTCACGACATTCGGCCATATTGCTTTGACGTGTTATGATGTCACATCTCCCATTTTTCGGCCATGTTGTTCAGTTCCGGAGATATACAGTTTATTTTATTATTAGAACAACCGTTTACACAACAGTTTTTAATTATTAATAAGTTGTAAATTCTTTTACTTTAAATAAAAAACATTTGGAATTAAATCTTTTAACAAATATCACTTCGACACTTCAAAACAATGCAAAATGAAATGCGCAAATTCTAGACGCCACTGGATTGATCATCGGCTTTGATTTTACCCAGTCTTGCCAACTTTTCTCCGTGGAGTGCCCTTCCTTGCGTCCCCGACCTCGAACAGCCTAAAAGTTGAGGATATGTCGCAACCTTATAAATATAAACCAACCTTGGTCGGAACTAAGGGAGTAAGTTCAGCGGCCAGAGCCATCTCGCCAAGCAATTTCAAAATAACCAGCCAAAGCACCGTTAGGTTAAGACGGTAAAAAGGGTGCCATCTAGGTGTATATGGCGTAAGTAACATGTGCTGTAATACCAACAAACCATAATGGAAACTGGCACACTCATCAGTTCACGGGTTTGTGAATTTCGGATGAGCAGTTTTGCACAACTCCAGGTAGGTGGCGTACAGCAAAAGCTGAAAGGTATGATAAAATCACAAAGGCAGTATATTTCACCCAACTGCATATGCAGTTCCGACAGGGATTATGTTTGTGCGACTAGAAACATAGTCAAGTTGTCAGCAATGTACAGCGGTTGTGATGATTCCCAACAAGGATGAAACACGTGTCACCGTCTTCATTGCGACCCGGGGTTATCCATTTATTTGGAGACTCCGTAATTTTAAAGTAACCAGCCAAGTAGTCGTTTCTACCAGGTTATGTATTTGTTTCTTTTTTTTTTGTCATTGAGGAGCCTCTATGCCCAAGAATTTAAAACTTTTATTAAATTGTTTATTCTAAGGCTCAAGAACATTATCTACTTCTTATATTTTTTAATAGATATCGAGAAGAAGGAACAGAAGATAAACCAAGTGAGTTTAACATAAGGCTTATGCAGGAAGGAAGAATGAAAGGACAGGCATTTGTAACTTTAGATAGCATAGAAATGGCCCAAAAAGCTGTCCGTGAAACTAATGGATTCATTTTAAAAGACAAGCCTTTGGTAGTTGTATTTGGAAAAGCAGGGAAGAAAAAATAAAATGTATAATAAATGCTTTGTTTTTCATTAAATAAAATTTAATATGCCGGGTGTCCACGAATTTATTAGACAAGCCATAAGTCCTAGAGTTCTGGATATATTAAAATGAGAGTTATATAGGTAAATGGTTTGAGCAGAGGAGAGAGTTTACGCATTTTTTTCACTCTCCAGTCACACCCTGTAATATTTTTGGATTCTTGAGACAATTCAGTCAGAATGTAACAAGGCGCCGCGATCCTCTACAGCGACGCGCCGATACACTATGGGATAGAAATCCATTATTTTGGCCAAAAGCAACTTTGAAATTTTAATGGCTCATGCTGTGTATTTCAAAGTAGATTCTCCAAACTACATGTACGTAAAATTATAAAAGGATATGACGATTTAAATTGGGGTAATAAGAAACTTGAAAATATATTTTAAGTAAATATAAATAAACAACATTTAATATACTTAGTTTATTATTAGCCTTGTTTACTAAAAAAATAAAAGAGTTTAAATAATAAGAGATATTGTTGTGTTTCCGATGCAGTCTCGCGATGTCTCGCTTCTTTTGTCAAAGATTTTTTTACCTTTTTCTTCATCAGTTTTTGCCTTCCTACTTTTTGCTACTTCTGAGTGTAAGGACAGATACAAGATTTTTTTATAATTTAGAAGGTTTTCCATTTTAAAATTTAATATGTTTTGTCCTACACTGTATATCCTAAAAGATAAAAGCATTCTGATGAAAGATATGGATTCGACAGAATCTACGCAACAAAACAGGGTTTTTTATTTATTTTATACGTTAAAAAATAAAAAAGTTGGGAAGATGTATCTCTATTACGTTTCTAAGAATAATTTAAAATTATTTTTTAGATTTGGATGGTCATATTTCCGAAACTAATTAAGATAGACACAAGCATTTTAAAAGATTTTGGTGGTGATATAATATTCAGGGTATTCCATTTAAAAAAATCATACCTATTGTCGTACCCTGTATATCATATGAGATAATAATCATCAGATTACTGATTAGAATACTACCGAATTAACCAAACAAGCTGACATTTTAGTTTATTTTGTACAATAAAAAATAATAATGTTAAGAGGGTGTAAATTTATAATAACATATAATAAGTTTTAGGTTCCCAAAAAGCATTTGTAATAATTTACAATATTTTTTCCAGTAAAAAGCACCTCATTTTAAGTTAGATTGGTAAGTTTCAGAATTTTGACCAAAAAATTAATTTCTATCCCATAGTGCGATGACCAGCTGCATCAACCGGCATATCATAAAAGAAATATAGCAAAGGCGGCCGCGAAGACAAGCATGCCGATTTATTTGCTTTAAACTTTTTTGTGATTTTTTTTCTTATCAAAGAGCACCGAATTTACATTTTTAAACTGTTCCTTCTATAAGGACCTTTTTTTCTGGTCTTCAATTATGTTCTGCTACATGAACTAACTTTTTCTTGCTCTACCTCCAAATTCTTTTCTGCGTACGATCCTGACTTCAATATTTAACTGGTAGATGGCATCCCCTGACCTAACTGCAATTAAAGGTAAAGGATGAGTAGTACAATTCTAAAACAAAAAGGCATTGATTTTAACTGTTTATTGAACAAAAAATTAAATAAATAAATACATAAACAATAAGAACAAAAAATTTTACTAATTAAACTAAATGTATCACTGTATTTGTATGCCCATAAAATTACATATATTATAATACTTTCTTCTTGTCTTCGGATTCTCTAAACATCCGTATAAATCGTTTAATTTCAGACAGTCTCCTTTGGAAAGAGCTTTTCTTTGACCGATTTTAGTGGGATGTTTCATTTTGGTGGTTATCGTGGGTATTCCTTTACTTTTACTGAAAAAGCCTTTTCCGTAGTGCATGATAGAGTCGTAATCGTACTCGAAACTGTACGTGGTGTTTTCTAGGCTTTGTTTGTCAAAGTTTGATTTGAAACCTAAAATTAAATTCAAAAGATTATAGGTTTGTTTCAGCAGAATGTTGGAAACATGTTAGCAACAATAGTAAAACGCAAAGTCGGTCTATATAGGGTCGCGACATTCGGCCATATTGCTTTGACGTGTTATGACGTCACATCTCCCATTTTTCGGCCATGTTGTTCAGTGCCGGAGATATACAGTTTATTGTATTAGTAGAACAACCGTTGGTATTTTCTAGAAAATGGGAGCAACTCCGATTTTGACGAAATTTGGTATACGGGGGTTTTGGGGCGCTGATCACGAATCTGAAAGAATTATTTGGCGGAAACGTTTCGTTCTCGAGATATCCATCATCAAAGTTGATATTTGAACTAACCTTATTTTCACTATATTCCCCCTTCTTTTTGCACACAATTCTTGATTTAAAGCTAAAGTGTCACACAATATTTGATTTTCACCTTTTAAAACCCCGTTTTTCTACGTTTTTACATTATTTTTGAATTAAATTGCGTGGCTTTTCTTTGATAATCCGGCAACCATACATACACATAGGGCTTCATGGCAAACTGGGATTAAAATGATTCAAAGTATAGCTATGCAGTTTAATGCAAAAATAATATGTAAAAGCGTGAAAAACAGGGTTTTAAAGGTGAAAATCAAATATTGTGTGACACTTTAGCTTTAAATCAGAGTTGTGTGCAAAGAGAGAGGAATATAGTGAAAATAAGCTTAGTTCAAGTTTGAACTTTGATGATGGATATCTCGAGAACGAAACCTTAAATACTTGAAGATTTGGGGGAAGGAAAGACCTCCGCGGGCAGCAGGTTCCACAACCTAGAAACTCTAGGGATAAAGAACGAACAAAGTGGGAAGTTCGGGGCCTGTCCAGTTGGACACGTAACAAGGGTTGCATACGCGCGGAACCACGAGTTTCTCTGTTGTGGGAACCGTCAGTGGAGGGGAACTACACTGGACAATTCTTCAGAGCAGAAGCCATGGAAGTACCTATAAAAAAGCGATAAATCCCCCACAGCCCGACGATGTGCAAGAGGAAGCCTTTCTGTAAGTGAAGGATCATTAATGAGACGAATAGCTCTTCTTTGAATAGAATCAAGAATGCTTAGGGTTGTGGGGGACGCCATACCCCAGATATGAGAACAATATTCCAAGGGAGGTCGGATTTGGGACACATATAAAGTGTATAAATTAGAAGGGGAAAAATACTTTTTGGCTCGAAGAGAGAAATCCAAGCTTTTTTGAAGCTGACGTGGCTATAGATACAATGTGTTTATGCCAGTTAAGGTTACTTTCAAATGTGACGCCCACAAGATTAAAGGTGTCTTTGCTCTGTAAAACTTGGCCGCTCATAAGTAGAGGATGCCTAATCTGAAATAAAAAGTAATTTGTAGTAAATGTCAAACACATTCACATTAAAAATAAGCTGAATTTATACAGACAAATAAATAACAAAAAAATGAAATAAGAATAGAGACATTTTGCACCCCTTATTTGCTAATTCCGTTGTGGTTAACGTTGATTCATGAGACTGCGCGGTAACGCCCGGCATGATTCGTTATCGTTGTTGACTCATACCGGACTTCCTTTAGTACGGATGTATACCGAAGCGCTCACATCGTTATCGTTTTCGTTATTGTTAAACTGCGTGGTTGCCGGATTGTAGAAATTTTAATATCAGGTATTTAAAAAGGTTAAAATTTTAATGCCGTATTATTTAAAATATCATTTATACATGAGCTCTAATTAGCGAAAAATCTATAGCAGTAATAAAATCAAATAGTGTTTAGAAATTAAAACGGACTTGCACTTTTACGGATATTCTAAATCAGTAATTAATTTAGATGTTACAATCTGGCACACTTGCTTTTTATTCTACTACCAAACCTAACCTTACTTTTTGTGTTTTGCTTATACTGTATTGTTTGCATCTACTTTAAAAAACACAGAAATCAACAGAAGTGGTTTGCATATATTTAAATATCAATTTATATCTTATGAAGAATAAAAAAGTAAATACTGATTTTCGTTAACTTTAAAATCGGTGAACCACAGGCAAAAACAAGGTTATGTGTGACAGCGCAGACGCAAGATAAATTCCTTAAAGAGGCTGCAAAATCTCTGTCTAAAACTGCTGCCGTAATTGTTATGTTTCTAACGTTGTACATTTGAATTTACCACTGCATTGCCAACACTCTTTAATGGCAAGGCATTGGCAAAAAGGTATCAAAAAGACGCGAAAGTGGGCAGTGGCCGTTATTAGGCCACGTGTTGCAGATAAAGTGATGGCATCCGTCATTTAATAAGTTATTGGCAAAAATGCGTTTAAGATGATGGCATCCATCATTAATAAGTTATTGGCAAAAAGAACAAGCAAGAAGACACGAAAGTGGGCAAATGCAGATACTCTCCCAAGCAGCAAAGCTGGTGACGTCTTATTGACGAAAATTTGTCGCATATACTTTTTTAAAAAGCCAAAAACGATGCGATACTTTTATTTGAAAAATTAAAATAGGAAAAAACTCCCTTTCTGCATGCAATTTCCTTTTGAGCAATGCAGAAGTGTATCTCATGCCTCCCGGAACACTGTCAACATACCGCTTGGAGATGCAGATTTTACACTTAGCCGAGATATTTCTTTCAAAGCTAAAGTGAGATCACCTACACGCAGACCGCTTTCCTCGAGTTATTTTTTTGTCTAATGGGTGCGGTTTAGACGGTAAAAAGCGAGAGATTATTGCAGAAACGTGCAGTGTGTTTATTGTCACAAATTTTACGCCATCTATCGGTATGTCAAAAAAAAGCTATTAAATATATATAATATTTTTTTATTAACACGTCTTTAAAACTTTTAATAGAGTTTTAAACAAAATGTTTACAGCTCCTAACAGGTCTACTTGAATATCTTGCCAGCTCTACGTCTGGCCATCGCCAGTGATCCACACAACTTTTACTTATTAGGTAGTGGGCACATTTAGTCATGTCTATTAAAAAACTCTTTTCTTTAAAAAAAAAACTACAAAACGGTAGAAACCACGTAGAGAAACAAATGCATCGAAGCAGGTCACGCTTCTGGTCAGAAATTAACATCGCACAGCTGAATTTTACACCATCATTTTGAAGTACTTTTATTCGCTCAAATACATAATAAACATTTTTGTTTGACCTAATTTTTATTTGCATGATTTTTAACAATAAAATGTTATGAAAAGACCATTTCCTTTAAATTATGTAAAACACATAAAATAATGTTGTTTAGCTGCCATTATAAATAAAACAGATCAAAAAAATTGCTTTAATATTAGTTAAATACCAATGTTAATAATATGGTTTAAAAGTATGAATATGCGTTGAAAGGTTTGCAACTTCAAAAATCCAATGTTGTACTGCCTGCAACAAAACGCGTGCTTTATTTAATCCAGGAGTTGGTATGCCGCCATTTTTGTATGCTTGCGGAAAAACAATTCGCCTGCGTGTAAAATTTGTTTGGCAATTGAGGGTTGACTTAGGGTTGACTTTTAACGCGTCTTAGATGTTGGCGTAATATTGCCGCCGATTCGCCAATGCTTTACCACCGCTTCACCGTCATTGCCAATATGAAAAAATGCTACGTTGCCAGACGAATAGCGTGTTTGACATCGAGTCGCATGCCAAGCCAGATGAGGCAGTTTTTAATACATACGGTCAATTTGCGCGCGAGCTTTGGTTTTTTTTACAAATGTGACAGTTTTGCATGACCATGTACACCCCGGTTAAAAAAAATCCCAGGTGTAATAGAATGTTGTTACGCCACAAACCTTACCATATAAAGGACTAATAGTATACGGTACTATTCCATTTGTCCATAGCTTATCAGGGAAGGTATCCCACCGGACTCCTACTCTCCAATAGTTGTACAGATCGTTATTAAGGGCCATATCTCCTTGGAACAAACCAGGTGACATTTCTGGATCAATTTCAGCGTCTGTGATGTCAGAAGTGATGTTGGTCATTTCAACTGAAAAAAGTACTTTTAGTAAAAGTACTCTAGATACTTCAAAAAAGTTTAAAATGCATCATTGGGAATGTAAAGAGTGTTTAAAGTGGAGTCGTCACTACTGCCAACTTTCTTACCAGAATATACAGGGTGTTTCAAAAAGCGATCACGAAACTTAAGGGGGTGATTCTACTTGACAAAATAAAGGAAGAGCTTCTTATTATTTTTTTCAAAATGTCATTCGTTTTCGAGTTACAAGCCGTCAAAGTTCAATTTTTATTTTGATTTTTTGCCATATTGCATTTATTTTTAACCAATCCAGTTGATTTTTGGCACATAAATCGAGCTTTGCAGATTCTAAAATTTTAAGACAAAAGTACTTTTTTAAATACCGCCAGAGGGCACTTTACCTAAAACTTAAAATTTATTTACATCATAACTTTCTTTTTTGACAGATATAGCAAAGCTGGGGGCGACATTTTATAGACAATCAAAAACTTAAAAAATTAGGTACTCTTTATTAAAGTCGATAAACCTCACCGTTTCGGCACCAAGAGACATCAAAGTTTTCATCAGTTTCAATCAAATTACCTACATACATACAGGGTGTCCAGTAACTCAGACAAAGAAAATAAGAAAAAACTTTTTTTTAATTTTTAACACACCGTAGTTCAAAAACTAAGACGTTTAGGACATATGTTTATATAAAGTTTTTTTCTTATTTTCTTTTGTAGAATCGTTTGGTTAAGTTTGTCGGTTGAGTTACTGGACACCCTGTATGTATGTAGGTAATTTGATTGAAATTGATAAAAACTTTGATGTCTATTGGTGCCTAAACGGTGAGGTTTATCGACTTTAATAAAGAGTACCTAATTTTTTAAGTTTTTGATTGTCTATAAAATGGCGCCCCCAGCTTTGCGATATCTGTCAAAATAAAAAGTTATGATGTAAATAAATTTTAAGTTTTGGGTAAAGTGCCCTCTGGCGGTATTTAAAAAAGTACTTTTGTCTTAAAATTTTAGAATCTGCAAAGCTCGATTTGTGTGCCAAAATATCAACTGGATTGGTTAAAAAATAAATGCAATATGGCGAAACAACCAAAATAAAAATTGAACTTTGACTGCTTGTAACTCGAAAACGAATGACATTTTGAAAAATTTATATGAAGCTCTACCCTTATTTTGTCAAGTAGAAAAGTTCTGGTTATGTAGATTCCATGAGTTTGTCTCAATAAATGCAGCATTTTCTCGTTATTGTTGAATCTATCAAATTTTTCTTTTAACTTAACTAAAGTCGGCCCACTCTAGTTTCAATTAAAAACGGAAATTTTTTCTTGCACATGAATATTAAAAAAAATGTTTTCCGCTTTCAATTCGGGATAATCTTTAAAACTTCTCTGTGCTTAAAGAAATATCCAATCATAATTGAATCTCTGGTAGTATTATAAGTGAAAATAGTTACCGTATATTAAACCGTTACTAAAAAATAAAGTGTTTTAACTAAATATAGACGTAGACCTATAAAAAAAAAAAGGTTTTTTGTTACCATGATCAGGCAGAGGAGGGTGTATCACGTCTGGGACGTAAGGTAGAATATATCTTGCAATTGCGACTGGTTGACATAACCAAAAGAATAAAAAAATCGAAAATACTAATAAACTACGCGAGTTGGACATCTTCCGGCTAACTGACACGTTGAATATTAAACAGACCTTGACTTTACTCTTTCTTCTTGGTGATTGACGAGCCAAAAGATGATCTGCTTCAATACGAAGAATTAGAGAAAGAAAGATGGGTAATAGTTCGATATAGCGGTTTTCGCTATTATAAGAGATTTTAAAAAACTCTTTTTCAGGGCGCTTCTATAGGTCGATTTTGACACAAATCTGTGTGCGCGTTTTCCAAAATCCATTTCTTTAATTTATTATTAATAAAAACATATTACGGGACGGTGGAGTGAACAGGGGTGTTGGGTGGGGACGAAACAGTAGAAATCATACATTAAACGCCCAAAAACAGTATTTCACAGTACACACCGCACTTTCTGTTTACAAAAATGTCCAAAAATTGTTTTAAAAAATTAAAAATAAATAATAGTTCAACAATCCCGCTATGACTGTCACTGCATAAAAATGTTTTGCGATGTTGCCAAATAAAGTGAGAAAGTGTCAATAGCTTAAAAAAATGGAAGATACAGGACAAAATTCATATGAAAAATTAAGTTATTCCTTCTTCCTATTATAATTTGTACAGAAAAAAGGAAAATACCTAAACATAAAGAAGGAGGCATTTTACAAAAATACCATTGTTTCTCATGGAAATGGTGGATAATCCCCGAAATAGGCTTGGTGTTAATTCTTCATAAGAAGTTTGGCAACGCTGCTTCTATCAAGACTGTCATTTTCATAATGACGAACTTCATGTTATCAGCTGACCAAAATGAATGCGCCTATTTTCCTTCTTTAATTAATGGCGGACGAGATATCTCATATGTGTGGGACAGTTTTTCGAAAAATTTTATACTTTTTAAAATTAATTTATATTTGTCATGTGCCCCGAGTGCAGTGTATTAATGTTTTCTTGTGTTTGACGTTGGATTTATACTGTTTTGTCCCCACCCAGCACCCCTGTTCACTCCACCGTCCCGTAAATATGTTTTTATTAATAATAAATTATAGAAATGGATTTTGGAAAACGCGCACACAGATTTTTGTCATAAACGACCTATAGAAACGCCCTGAAAAAGAATTTTCAAAAACTCTTATAATAGCAAAAACCGCTATATCGAACTATTACCGAAAGATGAAATGTGTCAGTTTAAGTTTTTTTTCATTATCTTAAATAAAATATTGTGACGTACTTGTAGCTACGCTGCTACCTCCTTGCAGCTACGCTACCATATGTGACGTATATTTTGAATACACAGGGCCACTTTACGTCACTGGGGCAAATGTACCATATGGAACTATCTTCTTGGGACCATGTGACCGGTGGACAAAAAACTATCTTGGCAATTTTAACTAAACTACGGGAACTAACTTAACTTCGTAATTTTGTACGGGCATACCCCCACTAGGGGTAGCCCGTACGGGAGCTTAACTAAAACTTTAACTTTTAACTTTATACTTGACTTCACTTTTATTACCTACTTCTTATCTAATATTTTTCTAATTTCTTTCTCTCTCATTATTAGTACAATTTCGGTATATATACAAAGTTAAACTTAGTATTTTGGTGACTTAGCACGTTGTTGACCCTGAATAAAATAATATGACCTAGACTCTGTTATTGTTTGGTGACAAAAAACCTTGCACTATTTTCTTGATTATTTGTTTTAATTTTTTGGATGTGATTTCTTTAATGCCAAAATAATTAAATAAATATTAAAATTATTAAAACCCATATACCCCATATACAGGGTGTTCACAATATGAAACAATGTTGCAGCGGTTTTGAGGGTTCAACAATCTTCGATTATTAGAGCTAGAAAATGCATGAAATTAGAAGGAGCTCATGGCAAACGAACATAAAGTATTATCCAATGAAAACGCAATTAAGCAAAAGTTGCTTTTTCAAAAATGCTTCAATTTATTGGAATCAAACAAAAGTAAATTAAATTTCGCCAAGCGATGGTGGATATTAAATGTTTAACCCATTTTGCCCCCTGTTTCCTCAACGTTGTCCAAGCACTGAAACAAGCAGTTTTTGCGTTTCACTGCACCTTTAGATAACGCGGTAGTGCCATCACGGACGGTATCTTTTAATGACTACTTCCTAAAAATGTCTTTCCGGCTGGGGATCGACCCCGGGCCTTCTGGGTTGAAGATCAAAGACACTGTTCACTGCGCTTCCGAAAAGACTAATTCGCTGGGCTACAATAGCGGCACTAGTCAAAAAATCATGTTCTGGTTAGTTCTGCGTTCTGCGATAGGTGGATTTTAAAGTTTTTATTGCTAAGGCAACCCCACGGAAAATGTTTAAGTTTTGTCTAAACAAAAATACGGTAATTTTCTTGAAAGTTGCAAAAACTTCATATTTTACGAAATTTGGTATACGTTTAAAAGTAAAAGCCATTTTGATGCATGTTGAAATCGCTAACATCTGATATGGTGTTTTGTATGTAAAATTTGTTTTTGTCTAATTTGTATTAAAGTAAGGTCAAATACATTGGCGTAACTAGCCATTGAACTTGGAGGGGGCCTAGGGATGGGGGGGCTGTTAACACCCTCAGAGGGGCCCGGACGCTGTGTGTCTATATGAACACATATACCATATAGACATACTTTCCTGAGGGGGCTGGCAACACCTGGGGGCTCCCCAGGCCCCGCCGTAGTTACGCCGGTGGTCACTTACTTACATGACTACAATTTTAATGTCATTAAAAAGTTGTTGCTTTTAAGAAGCTATCACACAGTCAAAAACCTTACTTAGAAATAAAACACTATATCCGATTTTAGCGATTTAGCCATGCATCAAATGGATTTCAGTTTTTTAAACGAAATCGGTTTGTCGTATGAAAACATATTAAAAATGAAATTAACCCCAAAGTAAATGGGTATTTTAAAAATGATATTGCTTCAAAAAGTCGTATTTTTTCTTCAAAAAATTCAATACAAATCCTGTTCGAACGCCACTGGTTATTTAAAAAAAAACTTTTACAACAAAAAATGTAACGTAATGGCAAAAAAAGTGTTCCAAATTTTGTGGAATTATCTGGAGTGGTAGAAAAGTTATGTTAAAAGGGCATTTTTCTTAAAACTTTAACACCCTGAATTTCGGAAACAAAGCATGTACACAAGGTTAGTTTATATTTATAAGGTTGCGACATATCCTCCACTTTTAGGCGGTTCGAGGTCGGGGACGCAAGGAAGGGCACTCCACGGAGAAAAGTTGGCAAGATTGGGTAAAATCAAAGCTAATGATCAATCCAGTGGCGTCTAGAATTTCGCATTTCATTTGCATTGTTTTGAAAGTGATATTTGTTGAAAGATGTGATTCTAAATGTTTTTTATTTAAAGTAAAAGAATTTACAACTTAGTAATAATTAAAAACTGTTGTGTAAGAGGTTGTTCTACTAATACAATAAACTGTATATCTCCGGCACTGAACAACATGGCCGAAAAATGGGAGATGTGACGTTATAACACGTCAAAGCAATATGGCCGAATGTCGCGGCCCTATATAGACCGACTTTGGTCAGTTTTCGTTCGTCCTCGGTCGAGTTAACATGTCCGAAGGGAGTTCTTGCTGGGCTCTCACGCAGTGTCGTGCATGGTGGATGTTGAAGAGGTGTTGGTTCCTCGAGGAAGATAGGAAACTCACGCTAAATTGAAGGCATCTTTCTTCTGGAACTAAGCGCTGTGAGCGAAGATTCCTATATGCTGATGGCTTTTCTGTTTGGTATTGAACACGAGGTATTTCCCAAATGGCGGAAATGGATGGGCGTGCCGCGGGAAGTGTCAGTTTTGACAGTGAAGGTTATACGCAACACCAGTAGCAGATCTTGGAATGACAGCTGACAATTTATGCATTGCATCGATTTGTTTATTTTAATAGCTACTTTTTATAAAAGAGTTTTCGGGGTGCACAGGCTCGATTATCCAGAGTTTCCCCGTACAAAGCCCTGGAAAGCAATAAGACTGGAAAGGGATGAGCTGGCAAATTGCCTCTGTAGCAGAGCCAAATAACAAAATCCAGAATCCAGACCGACTTTGGTTTGCACATAATTTTTTTGAAAAACTATTTTATTTTCTTGCATTTTATATATTATATATACGAAAAATACTAACTTAAAAATAACCCTGTATGAAAGCGGCGATTTTACCAAGCCTGTCAATTTTGACATGTTTCGGATGTCAGACTGAGCAATCGTGTCACTTTTTTTGTAGGGCAAGTGTACTACAATGTTTTACATTGATTTT